>JAJTUP010000036.1:600000-772209 GCA_021399435.1 Diaporthe sp. PMI_573
CCAGCGATTTTGTTTGATACCACTTCTGCATAGCACCGGCGTTGGGATTTGTTTATGATACCATATTTTCGGCATCATTGGTTTACGGTCATGGTTATTAAAAAAGGGGGGCCACCTCCAAGTTAGGAGGGGCATATTACAGTTGTCACCACTCAAAGCAGCATCTAAAGGGGGGGGGGGAAGGGATTTCACGGGGTTACGGATTAGGCTACATTGGTCAACTCGCTCCCTGGCTCATTTAGCTCTAGGTTGAGTGAGGTGCACAGCACAAACGGGCAGTGGTGGCACAAGAGGCAGAAGTCCCACCTCTTCTACTACATAAGCATAACAATCAAATCAGACAAAAACTTCTTTGAAACCAGCCTGACTTTGGCCTCTAAAGTGATCCGTGCCCATACGCAAACGCCTGGGACATGACGATAGTGACAGGCGATTGCAACGCAGGAGCCAAAGTTTATTGTGCCTGCCCACTGCTGATCACAGGACTCGATTGCGAACCATGACACAATGTCGAGGAGGACCCCTCGTTGCCGAGATCGGATAGATAGATTGATTGATTACCGTGCCTGTGACTGACTTTTTGGCACGACTGGTACTTGGGGTAGGTACCTTTGGGAAATGGTTTCCATGTACGGCTTAGGCTCGCCTCGGGCTCCTCGCGCGTTGCGAGCGACCTGTCCTTCCCGCCCTCATCCCAGCTCCCGGCTACTGTGCGCTCGCTCGCATTCGCGAACAAACCGTAGTACCCGTTCCTCGGGTCGGTATGATTCATCTCTGCCTGCTCAGCTGCTCTTAGATTGAACGTCTACCCTGGGCTGTTGCGACGGCCTGCCTAGGGCGGCTGCAGCACTTTTGCTTGTCCAGACAGGGGTCTGGGCAGGGCGCACGGCTTTTTTTTCCTTTCCTGGGGGCTGGATGGAGTTGCACAGAAGCCCGTCCCTCCGCAACCCAAGACCCAAAAGAAAAGCGGGTTCTCGAGGCGGGCGTCAGCCAACCTCGGGGCAAGCCTTGGCTCACCGGTGGGCATTCTAGCCTGCCTGGCGGAAGGGCACTCGTTGCCCTGCCGTGCGGGAACCACGTAACGCAAGGTGTTTCTTTGCTTTCCAATCACGCGGATGATTCATCATCAGCCACGCACCATCAGGCCGCTGAGCAATTCAGAAACGGCATCAATGCTCGAGAGGAACATCCCGTTAGGCCGGGCACTAATTGATTCTACGTTGCAAGATCGCCGAGGGTATGACTTGCGATCACAATCCCGTCGGAGTCTGCCCGATCGCAATTAACGGGCACGTGTGTGCGTGTGCGTGGCTAGGTATGTGTGTATTACTATTACCGCTGCCTAGGTATCCGAACCCGTACATGACATGGACGACAAGGGATACGACAAGCGCGGATGGAAATCTCTCCGGGCGGGGAGGGAATGGATGCGACAAGGCCGCCCGCCGATCTGGCTGACACCTGCGGCTGCGGTTCAATGAGGGAATCTAACTCGAATCCGGATCCTTTCGAGGTTGAAATTGCGCCTCTGGCCGCGTGACCGCATGCGCACGACCAAACCCGCACCCCCCAAAATGTCTCCGCATGCGTTGCACCGTGGCGATCAGGTCAGGTCATCTCAGGTCAGGTTCGGCCAGTTTTTTTCCAAGCTCCAGCCAATCTTTGACTGTTCGAGCCGGCAGAGCAAGGCCACGATGGCTCAATCTCGAGGTGGGGTTGGCAGAAAGATGGGTCCCTCTGCCCCGGCCGGCCAGACGAGCCGGCCATATCTGGGGCAGATGGGAACGAGTGCACTCTTGACGAGACGAGACGGACGGGCTTCCTTCCCATCGGCCCACTCGGCTGTGAGACGTCTTGTTTCGTGTCGCCCAACCGTGAATGGGGCAGGACCTGATAACGGGCCACATGCACTGCGACACGTTTGTAAATCACCAACCGACTTTGAGATCAAAATATAAATCAAACGGAAACAAACCAACAGCACGGCACGGCACAGCACAAGCGCCAGGCACAGGGCACAGGGCACAGAGCACAGGATCTCTCCCCCAGTCCCATCCAGTCGGCTGCGAGCGTCGGCTGACATAAACTCGACGCCTTGCAGCGTGTCAGCAGGAATACAGTTCCTCCGTGCCACCCCCTTGCGGACGACTGGCGTTGGCCCTACTGCCGTCGGATGGTCAGCACCTTTTCCACGGGCAGCAGCAGCAGTGCTGTGTGTGTGTGTGTGTGTGTGCGTGTGTTTCAGGACCGATCCGGGGTCACGGGTCGCGGGCCACACACGCGAGTTTAGGACCCGACCCTCTGGGGGCCGCCGTTTCCAAGTCATGTTGGCTGGCTGCTGCTGCTGCTAAGTGTAGAGTCGTGCTAATAATATTAATGCACAATCCGTCGGCACCCTACCTACGCGCACATGCCCCGTTGGGGGCGGTCGCGCATGTTTCGGCTGCATGACCGACAGGCAGTTACGCAGAGCTAATGTTGCGATAGCTAGGAGTCGGGGCGTTGGCTCGCAAATGCACCGGCTGACTGGACTACCTGACTTGTGAATCTCGCCTGGGGAGCCGAATTAGGCGACCGATTATTTTGCTTGGCCGCAATGTAACTCAGTTGCCCCTAATCGCAGCTGCACTCGCCGTATAGCCGTACGCTGCCTAAATGTTCCTCGATCGAGTGACTTTCAAGTCTCCTGAATTATGTACCTGTCTTGTCCGCGGTCTCCTGTAATCTTGTTGGCTGGGGCATCTCTGCTCCGGCAGTTGAGGATGCCGGGGCCGGAATATTGTGGGTCGCTGGTCCCGGGTCCCAAAACGCCATGCCGCAAGACGTCCAGCCCCGGCCCCGGCAGACTCACCACCACCGGAGCGAGGAGCGCGGCCTCGGGCCCCGAGCAGGAGCTCCTCGGGCAGGCTGGCAAGATGCACATAATCTACACTAGACTAGATGGTGGGGTCTTTTCTCTCACGGAGGCCTCATGGAAGCAAGTCCCACATTCTGGAGTTGCCAGGTGGTCCCGCAGGACCCGTCCGCCCTCGTGGCATAGGACTGCGCAAGGCGGTAAGCCTCAGTAGTGCAAAGTTTGCCCATCGCCCGCACAGCTCAGTGATGGTGCCAGGCTGGCTCAGGGGTCGTTCGAGCTTCGAGCGACATGCCCGTCACTGATACGTCGGTGTCCACCACAGCATGCGTATGCAGCTGTCTGGCCCCTCAGCCGACGGCAATACGGAATTTCGGAATCGGCCGTGCCTCTCATGTTCAGCAGCCTTTCCGTCGAGCCACGAATACGATGAGGCCATAACACAGAACCCGTTCGATCGGGCGGTAACTTGTTCGATCGGGTGGTAGGGTGTTGTGGCACGCCGTACAGCCCTGGGGTCATGAGAGCTGCCGTGCCCGTCCAAGCCAGGCTGGGCTGGGATGAAGCCTCCAGACGAGGATCGTGTCGCAAGCTCACATGTCTGGACCTCTGATTCGACTGTGCGTCGTCGTTGGGCATTGAAGCCTGTGCGTGTCTCTTGGACAAACACTCGTCCCCCTGTATTAGAGGCTCAAATTGCTCAATCACCGCCGGGAGGGCCAGCCGTAGAGGGCCCCACGATGGTCCAGGTACAGCCCGTAACACAGCAAAGTCACATGCTCCCGTCGACGGCGCTCCGCCCTGAGACACATGACTCTCCCGACCGGGACGGTTCTAGAACCCAGCTTGTCGGTCGGGGTCGGGCAGTCGGGAGTGGGTTGCTCTGGCTGCCTGGGCCAGGCGGTGTTTGAGTGGGTTCACGAATAATCTGCAGTAGCAGTGCAGAAAGGCGGGCATGATGGTTGACGAACAGCCTGTCGGCCTGCCCATTCGTACGGGGGGGTAGGGGGGGTACGGGGGGTAACGGGGCACGGGCTGCAGGGCGCATCTGGCAATCGTCGTTGGCGGGCTGTTCCACCAGGTGAAACCGCTGCTTGTCCACTCACCTGCAGGTCTCCAGAAGACCCGGCGGCCAACGATCGGCTCGCCTCCTCCCCTCTTCGGTGGCAAGTGAGAAGAGTGGCTCCGCAGTCGAGAACAATCTTCAGCAGCAGCGAGCAAGCAGCCTGGCCAAGCAGACTGCCTGACTGCCCAGCTCGCCAGCCTTGGAAGGCCAGACGCGGGCAGGTTGGCGGTGAGTCGTGCATGCAGATCAATGCAAGGCAAACTAATGGCCCCCCCCCCTTTGCCCCGCAAGGCGACGGGCGACCACCCCTGGACACGCAACATCAAATCAGATCAAAGTACCTGCCTCGTTCATACGAGCCAGGCGAGGTGGGCATTGAGTGCCTGCATCTGTGCATGAGCAGCGAGCCTCTTGCTGCCTCTGAAACCCTTCAACGGCGAAACTTCGTCCAAATACTGGAGATATAAATCCCAAGGGGAAGGGCTCAAACCTGAGATATACTTTGCTGGCACAGACGGCGTGCAATCTGACCCGAGTCAAGGAGGAAATCTAGGTTCAGCACGTGCCGAATCCAGGGGTCGCCCCCGGATTTGATGATTTTGCCCAGGATTCGGAAATGGCCAGCCAGAGACACAACGAGGGCAAAAACTATACCTGATCTGCATCTTATCTAGATAGACGGTCCGGCATGAGCGCGGACCGCTTCCGTCTCCGTGCTTGGTGCCGGCGGGGGTGGGCCTGCCGACGTCAACAGACCCACTCCACTGATCGTAGTGTACATCTGTACTCTGAGGGCATCGTCGTCTTGAGCCGTAGACCGGCAACACGCCACTGGAGTTGTACTGACGATTCTACCCATGCCGTTACCGGGCAGAGACGCTGTCATGGTGTTAGTGGCAAGTAGCTCGTTCCGATCCTCCCGCGTGTCCGCCAGTGCTCCGGGACCATCCTCCGGGGCCGGCTCCCGTGCTACAATATTCGATTATCAGTCCCGGGAGGAACATTAACATTATCTTATAGGCTTTTTGGGACAACTTGATGTGAGATCCAATCCGCTATGCTGTAACAAGCCAGTGACTATGTACGATTTATATGCTCGCCTGCGCGTTGAGCTCCCGTTCCTCCACAAAATATGCCTTTCTGAACTAAATTATACCGGTACTTCTAGGTTCTCTAATTTCGATATGACCGGGTTTCCTTTTCTCCCCCTGAGTCTCCCTCTCGCGCGCCCTCTATGCTCTGTGTGTCACTTGAATCCGCCCCAGCCGCCCCGTCACCAGCGTCCGCAGCCCCCTTCTCAGCCTCGTCGGTCTGATCTTGCTGATTCTTATCCCCTCCATCCGTGGGGGCGAACTTGGACCTCTCCCGGATCTTCTTCCCGTACTTGTAGAATGCGAACGGGATGATTGCCAACAGGGCGCCCACGCCACCGACCAGGGAGCCGCCACCCCCAATACCGAGTGCGGCGAACATCTGCCTTGTGAACAGCGGTGCGGCTGCGCCCGCTGCGGATCTTAGTACGGTGTTTGCGGCTATGGCCGAGGCGGCGAACACGAGATAGGCATCGACCAGGTCTGTCCAGTACAACCACATTAGCCTCGTGTGTGCGGGACAGGGTCATTCACCGTCTGATAATGGTCACTTACAGTTTAAGAAGGACACGAAAATAAGCAGCATCGAAGCCGAAAGGAACACGCCCGCCAGGGTCGGTACAATCCAGTGCACGTAGTTGAAGTTTGCACTCTGTTGATTCTCGTTGTCAGCGGTGGCCGAGGATCTTGGAGGAGGACTCTTGTTGGGGGAGAAAAGAGAGAGAACCTTGAGCGACGTACCCATGCCAGCCAGAACATGCTTGCGGCAAACCCGACGCCGCCGTACATGGCCAGACGTAGCCTATCCTCTGGCTCCGGCTTGAAGCCAGCCTGAATCTTCTTATTCTGACTACGTGAGTCGATCGCGACGATCGACGCTCCGAGAGCTGCGCCAACTACGGTCCCGATGAGTGGAAGCTCGCCCACTCCCGAGTTCCAACCGCGCATTTGTTGGAAGACAATAGCTGGTGGACACTGTCAGCAAAGAAGTGTCTAAGGAACAAGGAGAATAGTGATAAAGGGGACCTGATACTTACGGTAGATCGAGAAGAGCATATACAGGAGCAAGTACACGACTGACAGGTATATAGCGCATAAGAAGCTGATGGTATCGAACAGGATAATCCACGGCCTGGTCAGCGCAATCTTATATATCTGCACCAGCGACTGGCTTGTCGTCTCGAGCGGCGCCTTGACATCCTCGTAGCCGGGGATCTTGGCCTTCCTGATCCGTCTCGCCTTCTTCTGCAGGAGCACCGGCGCATACGTCTCAGGGAGGGTGAAGAGGAAGATGGCCGAGAACCCAGACAGCATCAACAAGACGTAGAAGCTCCACTTCCACCCCTCGACGCCCTTGGTCAGCTGAAGGAACCCGCTGATGACGGGGCCCAGTGCAGGTCCTGCCCACACCATGAGACTAAAGCCGGCCATGGCGTTGGCGCGCTCGATGGGGTTCCACACGTCCGCCAGCACGCCGGGCGAGTTGGACAGCGGCGCGCTCACGAAGGTGCCGGAGAGGAACCGGCCGACCAGCAGGCTGCCGAAGTTAGGCGCGAAGGCGCACAGGAAGTTGAAGGCGATGTACGACAGGAATGTGACGTAGAAGATGATCCTGCGGCCGTAGAACTCGGACAGCGGCGCGAACACGAGGGGCCCCGCGCAGTAGCCAAGCAGGAACAGTGTCACCGTCAGGGCGGCCGCCTCGCTAGAGACCCCAAACCACTCGCTGATGCTCTCGAGGCATCCCGACGGGCTGGACGAGGCGAACGTCGCATTGACCACTAGCACGACCACACAGATGGTAATGTACGCCCGCCGCGCCATGGACCAGTTCTGCGGGTTCTCGATGTCGCCCTCGTCGAAGGCGAGGTGGCCATCCTTGTCGAGCGTCGGCGGTTGTTCAACAGAGTACCGGATGTGATGGCTTCGGTACGGCTTGGCTGTCGGCCGGGAAAAGACCCTCGACATGCCCGCCATGCTGCTGGGCGGTTGCGGGCTGCAGTCGATGATACCTTGGCCGCTGCAATATATACGGTTATACACAAAACACACACTGGTGATGGAAAGATGCAATAAAGTGTTATTTACTTCTGAAAACTGACAGCAGCATGCACATTTCCTGCAGCCAGGTTGTGAAATGCTTCACAAGCACTGGCAGTCATAGTGTATGTGAGCATCGTCTACGGCCGGCGGGCGAGTGACCCGCTCCACACCACAACGTCAGATTAGAAATTGTTTGCGATCAACACTTTGCTGTGGTGATTGACGTCAGGATGCTAGCACGTATCCGGACTTAAAGCGCCGCGACAGCGCGAGCCCACCGCCTTTGGAGGTCAGATCGGCAGTCGGCTCCGAGAGGGGTGCAGGGCTTTAGAGACGAGATTCCATTGTCTGCTTAAGATCGAGTTGCCGGAAGCTGCCGTTTTAACCGGTCTGTAGGAACAGTCTCGTCGGAGAGCGCATTTGATGCATCGGAGATTAGGGGCCGTCTTGCTCTTGCAGACTGCCCTGGAGGTCGCCTCAACAGATGGACCAAGAGTCATTTTTATAGAGAACAGAGAGGCCGAGGTCATAGATGACGGTCAAATAACAGCCTTCTGTTCTGGGATGGTGGCCATTTGCCTATGACATAGACTACTGGTAAAGGTGCAATCGGGCATTAAATATACATGCGGCTCAAGTCTGAGACCTTGCCACACCCGATTGGTTCAGTTTTTTTTGACCTCCAATAGATCTCAGGCCAGATTAAGTTCAGCTTTGCGTGTGTGTGGTCAATGCATTGCAACTTACCACAGTTGGTTGCAAATTAACTTCTGTGGTAGCAACAGTCGGGATAGCCTCCGAAGAAGCTTGTATGTGATTCCGTCACCAGATCGTCAGTCCATTTAACCTTATTACTTACGTCTGCCATCAGCCCAGACGACTATACTCTTATCGAGGTTGCTACTAACTATGTTCTACTCAAAAATAGCATATCTCATTACAGAAGAAATACCGGATCAGAGCTGCCTGCTTGTACGTCTAAGGAGTCAGTATGGAATGTTGCGAGTCAACGATGTCAAATCCGGGGCTATGTGATTGATCAGGTCATATGCTTGTGTAAGCGGCTCCTCCCCGACGCTTCGGTGAATCACCCACTGCTTTGGGCCCTATCTCCGGATCCAACAGTCCAGAAGTTTCTCTTCTGTGTGGATCTTACCTTGTCCCACAGTAAATCAGCTGATCGAACGAGTTCTGGTGTATTGCTATCCGTTTAAGGTACCGAGATGAACTTGCGCTACGGATTACCATGCGTTATCTCCGAGTTACTATCGTTGATCTGAGATACAAGCGTCTGCATGGTATCCGTGATTGTTTAATAGAAAATAATGCCCAAGAAGAAAGTCTCTGGCTTTCTCTGTCTCCGTAATTTTGCGAGGTCTTCCTCTCGTTGTTCGAAGTCCCCTGGACGGCTGTATTTATCCTGGTAAATACACAATGTCGGATATCCTGAATTGTTGATTGTGTCAGTGAAAGCCAGAACCGAGCCTTGTGATGAAGGCGCTCAACGTTCATATGGTACAGCTTCAAATCACCGAGACGATTTAGGTGGTGGAAGAGAAACGAGAGATGGATGCGCCGGGCTCCTCAAGTTCGTGCCAGCCATAATCGGCGTTCCCCCTTGAATTTTCCCCTAACCTCAGTCATGAGAGACTCTTGACGCTGGAACGAAATTCTATTCCATTCCAAACTCGAGGGAGCTGCCTCTAAGAAGTGGTACGAGCGTGAGAGCACAACCGTCATTTCTGCTCGAGCATCATCGGGAAATTTTCATATTGTTGAACTACACAAGGTACGACGGTAGGGTACTTCTCCCTACAGTCAAACATTGCAACCTCCTGTGCTTACTTGTCCAATGCAAAGCACCGCTCAGTGTTGATTTTGTTGTTCCCCCACCAGTTCACCATCGCCGTCCCTGTGGTCCCAAGAAAGAGGAAGATGAACAACAAATTCAAGTTGAACCCTGTGTCCAGAGCCGCACCACTGATGTAAGCCCATTTGTTCCACCACACATGACGGTACCTGTAAAGGTAGTAATTGAAAACCGTTCCAACAATTATAGTGGTGAAGGGGCCAGTGCTCAGGTTTCCGCGGAAGGTAGCCGCGCTCGCGAAAAAAATCGTCGTGTTCCAGAGATCGAAGCGAGCGCGTGGGAACCTCTGGTGCAGGAACCATATCAAAGCAGGCGCCACGCCGCCAGCCAGGAAACCCCAGAGGACGGGGCTGAAGTATGAAGATGCGAAAAGCTTCTTGGGCCCGACCAGTGCGTACATTATGCCCTCGGTGTTGTAGCTTGTGAAATCCTGGGCCGTCCACTGGCCGGACGGATCGTCCAACTTTCCGGTCAAATAGTCGTACTTGGATGCAAGCACCCATCGCATGACGCCGTAGTTCACGGGGAGGGAGATCATGTTGGCGATTATTTGGATTCCAATGACATCGCGAGGCGGTATGTGAAGGTAGTGTCCGATCTTGTACATAAGTGTTAGACTCGATGCCTGTGACGGCGCCTGGGCACCGTATCACGGGTCGGCAGCCATAGAACGAGAAGCTCACCTTTTGATCCTCCAGCACGGCCCGAGAATCATACCATGTGTTTCCGGATATCTGACAATTAAATCAGTTAGCTGGCGTAGGCTGGCTCAGACAAATTGGAACTTACAATACGGTACGCAAGCTGCCCAAGTGGATGCCTGTTTGAACCTTTCGCCTCGATCATATCTAAGGCAAGGTGCCTTCAAGTCAATTGCTAATTAAATCCAGGTCTGGAGTCCGGAAACAACTTACAGCCGTAAACAAGCTCATTGAATATACCAACTTTCATGGAATACCCTGAAATTGCATAAACGAGACTCATTGGCAGCATTGCTGATGCTCCAAAGGCAATAGCCACGACATAAGTCCATGTTGACATCCAAACAGAGCCCGTGGCTACGATTATCAAGAGCAGTCCCAGAGGAATCACGGCAAGTACCAGCCATTCCCTAAATGATGATCAGCGTCGTGAGTGATCCGCAACGATACCATGCGGCGATCTTACCATTTGGTCACATCAGGATATTTCTGTTGAATACGACTGGGCAAGATAAGCTGGTCAGTAAGATCCGATGAACACAGCCTTGCATCTGGCCGACATTGTTTGCGGAATGGAACTTGGCTCACTTCAGGCGATCAGTGCGGAAGGCTGCCAGATCTTTTCTGTTCTTCCACAGTTGCCGAAGCTTTGGTGCAAGGAACAGCGCGGCCCACACGTACGATGAGATGTATGAGGCATACCACTGCGTTCGCCGTGGCATTAGCACGATCAATAACCTGGCATGCAAAGGCGTGGCGCGTAACATACCATGAAAATCCCCCACGTGAACTGAGCTCCGGCATAAGACAATCCGACTTCTTCATATCTTGTTTCGTTCACCTGTTGCGTGCCGCTCGTGTCCGTATAAACTTTGAGACTCTCAGTAAAGGGAATCATTCGAAGGATTGGGCAGCACCGATTCAGGGAGAGACTCACGAAGGCTTTGGAACGGGTAAGAAGTCCCGTTCTTTGTGAAAAGTTTGTTAGACATGATATCGTAAGCAGGTGAGCCCCAGATGTTGCCAAAGTATGCGATGGGTATCAAAATCCAGGTCTTCAGGACATAGGTGTTAGCTGGTGTGATGCGAGGAATGATTCATGTGTTGTTAACTCACAGTTATAACAAAGGCAGCAAATATAACGAGCTGGACGCTATTCCGCAGTGTCAATAATTGTTATTCATGGAGGCTTTGGAGTACTGAGAGAGCTTTGATGTGGAATTTGTTCGTATCTCATCTCTCCTTGCTCATCAACGAAAAAAGATTCGACATTTGGCAACAATCCGACGGAATGTGGTTGATGGCTTGGCTTGGGGGGGAATAGATGACTGACCTATACGGATACGTAATGACCGTAGAAGTTATGTTGGACCAGTTCAGTGAGATATTCAACAAACCGATGCCTCCCTTGCCAGATCCAAGAAAATTGATTTTGTGGCTGTTGGGAGCGAACCAACAGAGCGGTGCCAGAGCTGCCACCATTGGAAAAGCAAACTCTGGCAAAAATTGCCACACGAAAGTCGCTGTTGATACAATGTAGAACATCTGAATCATAGAGTGTTAATTGCGCAACTGATAAAAGCATGCAAAAGGGAATTTCTGATTCTTGTCGACTAACCTTCATCTTGTTTTTGGCCAGGGCAGAGTGCAACTCTGAAGTACCTTGCATGCTGCGATACAATGCGACCTGCTGCAGGGACGGTGGGAAGATGAATTCTGGGTCGTCAATTAGGATCCTGCGGACTGTTACTCTCATCAGCGGGAGTTCGAGATTCCCTATACAGAATGATCAAGTACAAACCCATGGCAGCAAATGCAAAGCCCAACAAAGAAGCCCCCTAGCCGTCGAGTCAGCATGGCATCGCCACCAGAGCTCGCGATTCCTTCCGAGGAACTTACCCAACCAAAGAACAGGGAGACAGCTGGGCTCATAGTGAGGCCATCTGGTGTGTTCTCTTGTCAGTTTCCTTCCCGATTGAAAGCCTGGAGAGTCCAGAATTGGCCCTGAACAATACCGAGCGGGTGGAGGGTGTAGCATACAGAAAAGGCTCGCATTTGTTGGCAGGTACGCTGGTGGGCGTCAACATTCACTCTTCATGCTCTCCAAGACCCGTTTCAATAGGTACTCACTAGCCCACTGTCCTTGGCTTCCCGAATTAGCAGCAATTCCTACGATCGCGTGCTCCTTTACAGAGAACGGTCCTGGGTTCAGCGTGAACGAAAAGCGGCCTAACGGGACCGTATAGTCTGGAAGTACGCGGGCGAGGAGTCGACCGAGAGGTTGCGAGACCAATATCACGAAAAACACCGGGAAAGCGGCGCTCTTTTCTAAGTCAGCTATTATGCACGCGTTTAAATATTGCAAATCAGCTGCAGCCTACCGTTGTTCGAAAACTAAAGCACGTGAGAGTTAGTTAGTGTCCAATTCAAGATCAAATAATTCAAATTTAGATTTTGATACCAGAGAGGTTTTGTGTTGGAAGTTCTAATCTTGGGCACTTACAATGACAGTTGAGAGACTACACTCCCAATGACACAGAAGACAGCGGCAAGGAGCACCGATCTGAACGTTATGGTAGGTAGTGTTGGGTCATCCTCGAAGCTGACAACGTTTCGAACTAGATCTGGTATGCTGGAGAACTCTTCTGACTCGAAGTCGTACTGTGGCTCATCAAGTGAAGCCGTTTGCTCCTTAGGGACTTTATTGTCTTTCTCATCGTCGCTCAGTAATACATTCGATATAGCCGCGGTCTTTTCGTTCGCGAGAGTCGCCATTTTTGTGAGTATGTGAAAGATCGGGTCACAACAACAAGCCGCAAGTTGCTGTCACTTTTAGAGAACCAAGTCAAGTTACCTGCAAGAAGCAGTCCACTTCATGTTATAATAGAGTCGATTTCACCCATGAACTGATGGCAGTCATAATTCTAAGAAATCCCCTTGCCTATCTTTCAACAACGATCCTGTCGAACACTTAATTTGGCATCCCATTTCTTATCCGGCAATGTGCAATAGCGGGCCAAAATGATATCTATGCAGGCTATGCGATATTTGGTATGCTGGTATCATGGATCGCGCATTTGATAGCGGGGTGATTGGTGCAGCAGCTTTGCCAAGGCCTATTCCCAGATTTGGGGGGGAGTGAAGCTAGGAGCACGCAACAACTTGAAGATATCACACACATATGTGCAAGGACTAGTCGGGCCGTGGGGGCTCAAAATGCAACGCTGCCGGGCAATAAGGACCACTTGGACTGATCCGACGCGTAATGCACTCGCTTGAAAACTTGGACAAATCTCGTGCTCCCTTTTGGCAGAGCAACGAAAGTCGTTTTAATTCCTAAGCTGAGCGAAGTACACCTTCCCACGTCCTCTCAGAGCTATTCTTCATGTTCTTCAGCCAGAGAAAAAAAAGGAGTCGTTTTGTACAGACACGTCCTATTATGAATAGCTTGTACAACTAGCATTGGAAAAGCACGAAGTCACATGAGAATTTAACTTGCGAATTGCATTTGACGCTATCGCAGGCGGCGCCGGATTTTGTGGGCCCACAGGTGTCGAGACTGCTGGCATCTCTTTCAAATTCTCAGAGGAGGGTCTCTAACAATAGCTTACAAGACGTGTTCAAGTATTCTGCGCGTGCCAGTCTGCGTGAACCAGCCTGAATTCATTCGGCAGTACTCATTTGGATATTTGGATATTTGAGCAGCTAGGCGCATCCGACATCTGAGACTCTGAGAGTCTTGAGCGAGTTGTCATTACTCTACAGATTGTCTCACAGGGACCCTGGTTGACATGTGACGTTTTGCTCGATAATTTATCCGTCACTGGGTATCGAAACGTCTGATATGATTGAGCGTCACCGGCGCTGTCGGCTTATGCATCTACTCAATCAATTCCAGCTGGTCACGTGTATGAATGAATATCCTGGCTGGAAAAAAAGAGAAGAATATAGACTCTCAGGCTGTGACCAATACTAATGAAAGGAGGACAGGCTTGTAGTTGCCGCTTTACAGAGCCTGCCACTTGGCTTCATACAAGTATCATAAATTCGTCGTAGATCTTCTTTGAAAGTTGCTGTCATCAAAAGATAATTAAGCTCCGCCCAGGAGAGGTCTGAGAATGAGATCGATTGGTTGGGGATTTACATTTAACCAGGCTTTCAGGTGGCGGGGACTCGTTTGTGGACCCATCACTTCTTTTCAACGCCATTGTACGACGCAGCATTCACCCAAACCTTGGATGACCTCGGGATGTGTAGCGCCTGATCTACAAGTTCAAATAAACTCTCGGTGCCGCAGAAGCGGGACACGGATGTGGGGAATTGGAGTTAATCGTAATGATGCTCCAGACCCGGTTTTGTATTACTCAACAGGCCCGAGAATCTTAAACTAAGTCTTGACACCGTGGGTCGGGGAGGATCAGTAATATCATTAATTCGTACATACGATTGCCAGTTTGACATGTCCGAGTGGTGCAGTACCTCAAACTGCTATTCTGCCATGTAACCACAGCTCGTCTTGACGATGAAATATCAATCAGAGCACTTTGAGGATTTGATCTTTTACAACTACAGGATCGATTTCCCAGCTTTCAAATTGTCCGTTCCGACAGGAGTTCACGCACCCGCATCCTAAAGCTAACATGACGACCCATTCTCCATTGAGATTTGCTGTCCACGTTGCAGCCCCCATTCCCTGTGTTGACTTTGTCAATGGGATTAAGGAAGGACAGACGTGGTCGCCTATATCATGTACTCTGATATATTCAGACACAGGAGCGGTTCTTGTCGACACTCCTATTACCATCAACCAGACCAAGGAGTTGATCGATTGGATCGACAAGGTAGCGCCAGGTCGAAAGCTCTCGTACATCTACATCACACATGGCCATGCCGATCACTTTCTAGGCCTGTCGCAGCTCACTGAGCGCTTTCCCGAGGCGGTTGCGGTGGCTACCAAGGCCACAATCGACCACGTCGAGCAACAATTGGGCGAAGACTATTTCTCAAACACCTGGGAGGCATTCTTCCCGGGTGGGCAGATCTACAAGCCCGTGACAAAGCCCAAACCCCTCCCAGACAGCAATGAATTCAAGCTGCAGGATCGCTGGCTCTTCAAAGCCATTGAGGTCGGGCACTCGGACACGTACGACTCTACTGTCCTCTGGGTGCCAGAGCTCAGGCTCGCAGTCTGTGGCGATGTCGTCTACGGCGAGGTGCATCAGATGCTCCTCGAGGCCAACACGAAGGCGAAGCGGGAGGAATGGATTCACGCGGTGGAGCAAGTCCAGGCACTGGATCCGGTGCATGTCGTGGCGGGCCACAAGAAGGCCGAAGAGCCAGACGGGGCGTGGCATCTTGCCAATACCAAGCAGTATCTCCTCGACTGGGGCAGCATCCTCAGAAAGTCTCCCAAGGACCCGCAAGAGCTCTATGGGGAAATGGTCAAGCTTTATCCTCACAGGTTCAACCGGATGCCCCTGATGTGGGGCGCTGGAGGAGCATTTCAGGTACCAGAGCAGGCCAGAATTTAGATGGAAGCTCATTGAAACCGGTCATCGTGGCTACACCGTAGGACTTGTCGAAAGAGCAAGCATTGTATGAAGTATTATTTAAAAAGCGCAGCGATTGATTCGTATGGTGCGGTCTGTGACTGTGTGCACTCGAGCGTGTTCTGTGCAACGTCACCGGAGCGCAAAGTCAAAGATAAATAAAGTGAAATGGTCTTCATAGGAAAAAAAAAAGATTTTTTTTTGGGGGGAGGAGAACTGATACTGCCAAATAGCGCTGAGGAAGCGAACTACAATACTTTTGATATTGTATGTCGTGGCAAAGGCTGGACTCGTTCATGGAAGTCAGTCAGCCTGACACAGGACGGCAATGGGCGCTATCACAGTCGTTTGTTGGTCTGTCATGCCCTGACTCTGGTTACAAATGCAGTGGAGACTATTTCACGACACGTTGTGTTTATTCAATGCGTCTTTTCATTCACCTTGAGAATAGGATGGGCATTTACCTCAGCTCATGCCTATCAAGGAGGCTGGGATACAACATCTCCATCGCAGGGATATGTTTGGTGACCCACTCGAGTTTGCATGCGGTTTCTGTTTAGTCCTCCATTGTGCATGTTGTTTCTTGTGAAACTACAGCTAATCGAATCATGCTCCTGAGATCGTCAACAGCGAAGTCGAATTGTGGTTAGCACAAGGCCAACGTTCATGGAAGTCAAGCAAAATACTTGTCAGACATCTCAACATGAAGTAAAGGGATTGAATTTCTCTGAATTGGCGAGTAGTATAACTATTCCGTCTTCCAGCCGTGTCCATAGCCGGGGTGTTGACGGCGACCATTGTCCAGTTCAGTTCCACAGACTGAGCTTTCGTACTTGCGCCAAACCTACAGTATTGATTGAAGATACCCAGGACTATCGAAGGGCAGCATGGTGATTCTGAAAATCTTTCGCTCGATTTCAGCACTTGTCATCGTTAGAAAAGGGGTTGAGCTTACGCAAAGCTGCAGGCCAGACCACGATATTGTGTCCCAAGGCCGGCGAGGTTACAGCTTGGACTCAGTTGATAGAATTGGCCGGTTGTGCTGGTGCCACAGCTTTTCCATCTCTGAGCCGGTGGGAGGAGGCACGATTCCGTCGATCTTCCAGAACTGTCGAGGGCCTTCGATGACAAAATACTCCCAGCCCATGCCCTTCTTGGTCATCCTCGGAGTGAGGACGTCGTCTACCGATTTTATGAAGGCCTGTTGGCGCTTTTCGGGGAAATCGGCAACGTTCTGGGCTACATGATAAATGTTTATCATGGTGAACTTGGGGTGAGGCTGGCCCCCATACCACAGATCGTCTGCCCCAAGAGGGATGAATTGGACATTGACATAGAAAGCAGGCAACCCACTGTCAGCGTATAGCTTGGTGATTGCCTGGGCCAAGTCCTTTTTCTCTTCGGCAGTGAAGGCGCCGGCAGAATGACCGAAAGTCCAGAGAGGCATGATGGTGGTGATGGTGGTCAAGAAGTTTGTTGTAACACTTGGAATTGTGGGCAAGGCAGATAAGACTAGTATAAGTTTTTTTTTTTTTTTTTTTGAAGATATAGAAGATGAGATATGCTCTGATTGCACACCTGGTGAACTGAGGTTTATCTATAAATGATGGCAGGGGCTTGGCGGCACACACTGTCGTACGCAGGACGGCGTCGTAGACCGGAAGCTCACAGCAGGGGGATTCCTGGCTGATCCCCACGAGTAGCAAATCCAAGAACAACAACACGGCGACAAGCAGATCATTCTCCGCCGGGGATCGCATTCGGCTCCGCCTCAACTACCGAAACCAGCGGCTCGTGCCGCATCGTGTCGAAGCTTTAGACCAAGGCCACTGGAAGCGGGGATCTCTCTGTATGATTAGTTATGATTATGACAGAGGCTCCGGTCGTATTAGTGATCAAACAAGACTCGGCATTATCAGAGGCACGGCCCAATCACATGAAATCTGGTTGTCGAGGTTTGTCTGACATTTCATTTTGAGGTTGAGGCAAGGGGAAGTTTCTTTTTCCAGAGGGAGAGATTTGTACAAATGCAACCAAATGAGTTTGGCTATACGACCAGCCACTGCTTGGCTATGTTGGCATGTGTAAGTTCATCGAGCATCATCATGAACTGATCCATGGGGCAGCCATTTCACGTGCCTCGGTACCAAATCGAGAAAGAAAAGCATCAACTGCTACGTTTGGCGCTTGACTTGTGGCTGTGAAGGCGGCACTTATGAGTATTGTTCCCTACGTCTCCCTCTCTGTGGACATGTCAGATGGCCCCAAGGGGGGGGGGGAGGTCCGGTGGCGTATGGGAAGGGAGCTACGTCATGACGAGGCAGACTACGCAAATAACGTCCTGTTGCATTTATCTGAAGAATTCAAATTGGCCGGTGCTCGAATTTCCTTCCGAGACCAGGCCCTTGAGGTGCGTGCAGTGTGTGTCTTGCGGATCCCAGCATGGTCGTAGGAGAGCTAGGTCAGAAGAGAAGTACCGCCAGAATTTGCCCGGCCTGCAATTGCCTGGATTTCACCAAACCATTGAGCTAGCAAGAGCTTTATAATAATAAAAGGGCGGAAGGTGACAGGTGCAACCGTTTATACTGTAGTGTACGGAGGACTGTGTAACCCCCAAAGCAAGTACCAACAGTAGGTACCTGAGAAGCCGAGGGCTCTAAAAAAAGAGCAACATGGGACCCCGGCCCAAGCTGCCGTCACTCCAACCCCCACCAACGTCACCTCTCCCCAAGACTTTGGAATCTGCAACTTTACTCCTAACAATTAGCAGGCAACCAGCGGCGTGACAGCACTCAACCTTTGCACATCGGACTATGCCACAGTCCTCTACTCCGGCCGTGGACGAGCTATCAAAGGGCTTCTCGAATCTGTCGGCGAGCCCGAAACACCAGAAGTCGCCTGCGCCATTCTCGTCCACCTTCCAGTCGACCTTCCAATCCCCGGCCTTCACCTCGACCTTCTCCAACAACTTCTCCATCAACCTTGGGCCGCCCATTTTTTCATCTATCAACCTGCCGGCCACAGGCGTTAGTGTACCGCATGTCAGCTCCAGGTTACGGCCCGCTGCGGTGAACATGGACGCCGGGGATGGCACCCAGCCGACAGAGCCTGCCCAAACCCATGACCCCGACGACGAACACTTGCGCGAACGACGCACCAAGTTCCGCTTCAAATCCAAGAGAGACCCCAGATCCGCCTCCCCAGACCGGGATGCCAGGAGCCACCGTCGCCACCGCTCATCCCGGCGCGACCGCGACGCTCACCTGGCCGGCGAGGACGGGCAACCAAGCAGCCGAGCTGGGAGCCGCCACCACTCGGAGCGGAGCCACAGACGGTCGCGGCACAAACGGCCACGGCCTGAGGATGACACGACAACGCCGGGTGGGTTTATGGACGATAGCCCGGCGCTCGACCCGGACGCCGCCTTCCGCGAGTCCCTGTTCGACGCCATGGCGGACGACGAGGGCGCCGCGTACTGGGAGGGCATATACGGGCAGCCGATCCACATATACCCGCAGGAGATGCCGAACCGGGAGACGGGGGAGCTGGAGCGCATGACGGACGAGGAGTACGCGGCGCACGTGCGGCAGAAGATGTGGGAGAAGACACACGCGGGGCTCATGGAGGAGAGGGCCAGGCGGGCGAGGAGGCGGGAGGAGCGGGCCCAGCGCGACAGGGAGGCCGATGCGAGGGTGGAGGAGGAGAGGAGGATACAGCGGGAGGTGGAGAGGAGCTTGAAGAGGGGCGAGGAGAGGAAGAGGAGGAGGGAGTGGGCGGAGCGGTTCCGCGACTACGGCGCTGAGTGGGAGAGCTGGGATGGTGGTGCGGACAAGATCCCTTGGCCGACCAAGAGCGGCAGGCGCAAGGACGCCGACGAGGAGGAGGTCCGGGCCTTCTTCGTGAGGGGTCTGGACCTGGAAACTCTAGGCGAAAGGGAGTTCGCGACGAAGCTGAAGGAACAGCGAGTACGGTGGCACCCTGACAAAGTTCAGCAGAAACTTGGAGGAAGAGAGAAGGCAGACGAGCGCGTCATGAAGGATGTTACGGTGGTCTTCCAAGTCATCGACACCTTGTATGACGATATACGGTCCAAGTCCAAGTAGGAGTCTTGGCTATTGCATAATATGATACCCGCTTGAGCATGAGCATGAGCATGTCGAGCACGATACATGTATTTTGGTGGAGTTGTTTTGTTGATTTTCAGATCAGCCGCACTTCTTATTTGCAGAACCCCAGAGCTTACTCCGCTGTGACCTCTCTACAAGGCATTCTATGATTCAACTACAACTACATCTGGCCGTGTATAATCATCTGGAACGCGCCACAATCAAAACGCCCATGCCTATGCCGAACATCTCCGTCCGCAGGGAATTATTACAACCTTATAGATACCTCATGAAGGCTCGAAGGGTTCTACATTGGAAGTATATGCATAATGGGAGTCACTACGCCTCGGCGGGCGGCCCTCCGAAAGAGAATCCAATATTCTCACGGTCGTCGTCGATGACCCGGCCATACCTAGAATCTGTTAGCATAATATCCACGGAGACGTTGAAGGTGAGCGACATACTCCAACAGTAACCTGAAAAACCAGACTTCCATGTCCTCTTTCCTCAGCACCTTGTTCGCCCAGTCCCGTCCTTGTAACGCAATCCTCTCTGCCTCCTTCTTGCCCAGGTGCCCGTCGCCGAAGAAACGCACGGCCTCGAGCCACTCGTCGCCTTGCAAGCTGAGCGGGATGTAGTGCGCCCACCCCTTGAGCCACTCGTAATGCCACTCCCTGAATATCGAGAACTTGTAGATGAGGCTCCTGCTCCTCAGGAAGGCGTAGAATCGCCCTGAGAAGGCGTTCCCATCAATGTCCAGGAGATACTTGTACTGCCAGGCGTCTTGCTGTTCAACCCGGCTTGTGACCTGGAAGAACTCCTTCTGTGCGTCACAGTCGCCGGGGTCGCACTGTCCCACGTGCGAGAACTGCACGCTGATAATGTCCTTATAGTCTCCTCTCGGGACCTCCTTGGCCTCGAATTTGGGGTGGGTCTCGTCGCCGCGGTTGGTTAGAATTTTGGCTTGGTCCGCCGCATTGATCTTCTGCACAAATCGCTGCCGGTGTTGTCGCCTCCAACCCCCATTCCGGGAGAAACCGCCCGTGGTCGAGCCGCGCCAGTACAGCTGGTCCTTCTTGGTGTCCCAGGGCTGGTCCTTGGACTCATCGTAGCTCACCTTCTCGTACCAGTACCAGGGAGACGGGTATATGATATCGTTGTACGACGAGATCTTGGACTGAGAAAAGATGGGGAACAAGTCGTGGACGATGTTGTAGGCATTCGGCCGGTCGAAGAACCCATATGTTTCACTTAGCGAGGGAGAGTAACATATGTCCGCCATGGCCGTCTCGTTGTACACGAAACCCAGCTCGCTCAGCCCGTATTTCTCGACGTCATCGATCCGGTCCGAGTCCTCGATTGCGCGGGCAGGGCTCTCAGGCGGGCACGACATGCGGGAGTGGGTCCAGGTCGGCTGGTGAGCAAACACGTTGAAGCGTGTGAGCTTCGTCTCGGTGAAATGAGACCCCTCGTTGAGACCCTTGGGCCTCTTGGTGAATTCATTCCGCGGGTGTGCGACAGAGTTGGCGGCTTTCATGTTCTTGTTCTTGGCCACATCCACAAGCCGCGCCATGTCGTCGTGCGGCACGACCACCCGCGGCTCATCGTGGATGTTGAAGCACAAGTCCATGTTGGGAAGATGTTCTATGAATGGCCGCATCATGCCTTCGGTCGCGTCGCGCTGCCAATCCCCGCCCCCCTCTAGGTTGGTGATCTTGCCCTCGCGGATCTGCACGCCCAGCAGCGCATTTGCGAACCCGAGTGCTTCTTGGGCGCGGTTGCGTATTGTAGACGGCTTCAGTCCCCAGAAAGGGGTGATCAGGTCGTGGATCGTGTCGAATTCGTCGATGAGCTGTACGCCTCTGCTCGTGGCGAACTCGTACCACTTGTCGAAGTTGGGCGGGGGCGGGATGCCGTACCGCCTGCGGTATTCGGTTACTGCCTCCTGCAAGGACTTTGACTGTCGCATCTTGGTCTCCTCGAGCTTCACCTCGGCATCCTTGATGAGATGCCACATGGGGTGTGAGCCGCCAGGGGCTGGCTTGTGTTTGACGCGGGTCGGCGCATCACCGTCTGCGACTCCGTCGCTGGAGCCGTCGCCATCGTGTGGGTGTGCCGGCCGGGTATCTGCAGAGCCTTGTTTCGAGGCCGGTGGATCTGGTGTTAGCTTGGGCTGTTGGGATGCACCAAGTCGCAGCACTGTGTAGGTCAGGAAGAAGGCGAGCACAATCGCCCCGAGGGTGAGGATCTGACGCGGTCGCATCTTCCAGACTGTCTCAGTTCAATCTGCAGAGCGCGGCAGGCCGACCCCCAGTTCCTCTGTCGGTCCGGCACGAAAGGACAGCCTCCGTGTGACATGCGCGGGCAGATGGTGGCATTGGGAGCTCTGTGCCTCTGAATCCTGCGCCCGGGGCCAATTGTGGAGGCGAGGAAATGTGTGAAGGACAAAATTGCGACTTCACACATGAAGCTGCACTTCCCTGGCACGCCTGGATATTGAGGACAAGGGTTCGGTGCCAAGCTCCGATGCCTACACGATAAGGGGCCTGCCGCTAACGAGTACATGTGCATCTACGCGATGGCCACCGAGTTCCGCGCGGTTGGGAAGAGCTCAGAAGTACCAATTAAACATAATCGATCCTCGAGCAGCAGATCCAAGCAGCCAAACCTGGGATCTGTTAATTGTAGGCAGCACGAAAATCCTAGAGTAGAAGAAGCTGTGCTCCCCAATTCCATTGTTAGTCTACCCACCTACACGTGCTGAGGCCAAGTGGACTTCCACCCCATATCAGTAGCAAAGGTCAAGTTGCTGCACGGAAAATTCACGCTGGGGTCAAGCGCGCACCGTTGGAACCAGCTCGGCCAGACCATTACATACTGACCATTAGGTCGTTGTCTGTCCTGAGGCACGGCCTTGGGACAGAGTAAGACATCAGGTCTGGTAGAGCTTTACATGAAAAAAGAAGGCTGAGAATAAGCGGTGCGACATGAAACGTCCAAATAAAAAAGGCGAAGACTGGCTTGGATTGATGTCTGGATCCCGAGGGTATGTATCGGAAATCAAAGTCCTATTTCAACCACTTCAAAAATGGTACTAGGTGCTCAGTGCACATGATCCCTTGACCCAAGTGATGGTTTCCCGGACGCCGTCCTTAAACGCCATTGCTCGCCATGTCTCCCCTAGCCTTTTTTGCCCCCCGTCTAGTAGAAGAAACCGATGATCTTGCCAGAGACGTGCTTCCTACGGGCCTCCTCGTGGTCCATGATGCCAGCGGAGGTGGTCAGGATGACGTAGCCGAACTGACGAGAGGGCAGCAGCCTGACGGTCCACTTCTCGAGGTCGGCCAGCTTGACGTTGTAGCGGGGAGAGATGACACCGGTCTTGTTGAGACGGCCGTTGAGCTGGACAACGATCTTGCCAGAGCGGTGGTCGTCGACCTCCTCGAACTCGCCAATGTATCCTGGAGACAAGACTGTCAGTGAATGTTGCGAAAGATTAAACGAAGACCACATGGGGGGGATTCAGAGAACGTGTAAGATCCTCGCAAGTTTATCTATCGGCAACTTAAAAGACTGGAGTCGTTGGAATGTTGAGACCGTCGTCTAGTTATCATGCCGAATGGGAAGGGGGAAGGGCTTGCGAAGACCCGTGTAATCTGATGTCGAGGTGTCGTGAAAAGAGATGGCAGCCACATACCGTGCTTCTGCATGACCTGCAGGAACTTGATGATGACCTTGGAGGAAGGTCGGATCAGGACCTGGCGCTTGCCGGCCTTCTCGGCGTTGTTGATGCTCTTGAGAGCATCGTTGAGGACGGAGGTGCGGACCATCTTGGCGGTGTTGTGGTGGTTGTGAGGAGATTCTCAATTCGGACAAGAAAAGAGGTATCTGCCAGCGGAGAAGTTCATGTTAGCCCTCGGAGGCTCTAGGAGCGTGGAGAGTGCCCTCCTCGTTGAGAATCTCAAGAGAAGGGTTCTGCCCGCCCAGCGTCGTGAAGGGAGAAGCGTATCGAGGAGATCGTCCGTCATCACCGCCCCTGATCGTTTGTCTCGGTTGCGACTCGGTAATCCATCCTCGATTGCTCTCCCCGGCCTTCGCGAAGGGGCATTTTGTCCTGCGGATGCTCAAGTCATGGTGAGATGATCGCAGTCAGTTCACGTACCTCGTGATGGTCTGTCGCGTGGTGGGTTGGGAGGCAGACAAGAATTGGACGAGGTTGGGTTGAGGTAGAGGTCGAACTTTTTTTGCACACACAGACGGCTTCTTTCAAGGTGGAGCTCCGGCAGGCTTGGCTGGCTCGAAGGTTGGTTTTGTGGGCTGCGAGCGCTGCCCTATCGTGGCACGGACCACTAGACGGTCAGTGCACACTGCTTTCCTCACGCTGATTTTCGCACGCTTTTGCTGGCCTGCGTCTTGCATTTTACAACCGTCCAAAAATCCCCCCACGTTCGCCAATTTTCACCCTCCCTAAACCACAATATCTCTTCGAGGATCGCTCTGACAGCAAACTTGAATACCAAACAAGCAAAATGGTAAGAATGGCCCAATTTGTCTTAATCGGCTGGCTCGACCGAAATCCGCATGTTTGGCTGCCACGGGATGGCCCTGGCGCAACCTCACAGGGCGAATTGCGGTGCACTTGAAGACTGCAGTCTAGTCGGCCACACGCGGCCACACGACCCTCAATGGAGCAAATCGAGCTGACATGATCCGTACCCAACCACAGTCGGACGTAGAAGAGAACAACGCTCCCGAAGTCGCCGAGGAGGTCGAAGTCTCCGCCGATGCCGCCTCCAAGGGCCAGATGTCCGTCCTGGACGCCCTCAAGGGTGTGCTGAAGCTCGCCCTCATGCACGACGGTCTTGCCCGTGGTCTGCGTGAGGCGAGCAAGGCTCTCGACCGCCGTCAGGCCCACATGTGTGTCCTGAACGAGGCTTGCGAGGAGGATGCCTACAAGAAGCTCGTCATCGCTCTCTGCTCCGAGCACAAGATCCCCCTGATCAAGGTTCCCGACGGAAAGCAGCTCGGCGAGTGGGCCGGTCTCTGTGAGTAGCCACCAGGATACGGCGCAACATCTGCTAGGGATCTGGCCGGTTTGAATATTGGAATACCGAAACTAATACATGGTTTCATAGGCGTTCTCGACCGTGAGGGCAACGCCCGCAAGGTCGTCAACTGCTCTTGCGTCGTCGTCAAGGACTGGGGTGAGGAGTCCCAGGAGCGCTCCATCCTCCTCAACTACTTCCAGACCGAGCAATAAACGACATGTCATATCGATTGGGGCGGGGCGTTTACTATCCCGGGGGTTATAGATGAGGCATCGGGGCTATTTCATGGTCGCGTCCACAACGACTTTATCGGATGTACGACAAGCTTCGACGGTTGGCATGGTTCGGATATGGGACACTTGAGACACGGACACCTTACGTACGGATCCAAAAAGCAATTCGAGCACTGGGCCTTTAACGGCTCTTCGTCAAATGTGTCCAAAATGCTGTGCTTGTCGTATTTGCTTGTTGCTAACGTGGCCATCTCCCAATGGCCGACGGCATGTCGTTGGAAGTCTGCCAACCCTTCGCTTCACTGCTATTCCAAACTCCCATATCATGACCTAGACCTAGTGGGTGGAGAGGCCATTACAACAGGATTGTTCAGCCTGCTGCAGCAGTTCGCTCGCTTCGTCGAGATCCGTTCATCATTGATTGTGTAGACCTGACTGTCGAACACGAGCTCATTCAATTACGCGTTGGTCTTGCAACTCTTGTCCCTCCAGGAGACTGAAGGGTGTCTCTGGACAATTTGCCTCTCCTTCAAGTCTTGTACCTAAGTTATACTGTTTGTTCTTAACAAGATGCGTATATCTTCGTTGTGAGGCCCTTGACTGTGTGGCTACTAGTCATGCCAGCATCAAGTTTACTTTCGCCTAGGTTGGTGGCGCCGAGATAGTGAGAGACGATGCTCTCACTTAGCAGAGGCAGCTGTGATCCCCTGATAACGTGAGAATGAGGCTGCCTGTGCATGATGGATGGCACGGGCTCTGGTACAACTGATATCCCAAGCTCCATGCATTCAATAATCCGTAGTACATACCAGACTTGGTCTGAACCGGCTCCTGAGATGGGAAATTGAACTTCTCCGACGATCTCCAGACGGCATTATCTTATACATACTTAATAGTGGGATGATACCTTAGACAGTTGCACCATGACTAAGAGAAGAGTCACATAAAAGCTTCGCGATGAAGGGACGGCCTGAGCTGGCACTGCAGTGCCTGGCACCATTGCATTTCTATTCAGTGGATGACAATGTCTTCAGTTGGCATATCATATTCTCTCCAGTCGTATGTCGCGTCATCGTCGCATTCTTCGCCCAGAGCCAGCGGGACCTCATTCTTGACATGTACGTATTTGCTCTGAACGTAGGCGGCACCGATAAGCTTGTAGTGAAGTTCCTGCGTGCCAGGAACAGGGACCTTCCTAAGGATGAACGGGCGCCGCGCCCCAAAGATAATCACGCAAATGTCGCCCCTGCAGGTGAAAGCCGGCGCAATTCCGTAATACCCTCGACCAAGTAGTATCAGCCGTCTATTACCTGAGACCCTCGTGGCATAGCGCGCGATCCGTTCAACGTTTTTGTCCGTTGTTGGGAATTTACCCGGCTCTGAATGCTCGGATTGCAAGAGTTGCGCAGATGCTAGCATCGAGTCTTTCCAGTTGCCCCACTCGCCCTCGTAAGTTCCTTGACATAGTGTGGTGATAAATGCCAAGCTTAGGCGGTCCTTGTGTGGGCCAGGAAGTTCTTGAGACTGAAGCCTCATTTGATCCCAGAGCGAGACCACTTGTCCGACAATCTCGGTCGCCGGGAAGCCGAGCTGCCACTTGATCGTGTCAGACACGTACTCCACAGTATCGAAGACGACTGCCCTAACTCGGAGAGCTAAGCCAGAATCCGTAATTGTAACATTCTGTGCAGCCGGGTAGTCCTGCGGTGTGTTGCCAGTGATTATCCTGTCCATTGGATGAAGCATTGGCGAGATGTGCCCTGCTACGTCCCAGCGTGGAACCCAGGACGGGACAGTCTCCTGGTCAAAGGTGTTTTTGTCGTGCTCCACACAGTTCAGCAGGTCCAAATCAGCCTCCTGTTCCATATATTTGATGGCGAAGTCCCGGTAAACGTGGACATGCGATGTGGTGGGGTCGTAGTCCGGTTGCAGAGTCATCCCACCAGACTTGAGCAAGTGCATCAAGGCGTAGATCCTGTCCTTGGGCTCTTTGACCTGCAAGGACCGTCCTCGTACCAAGATATCTATAAACTTCATTTCTCTTAGACGGTCCATCATCACTTCCTGAGTGAATAGTCTAGACTCGTTCCGGTGTCGAGATGCATATAGTTGCAAGTGAATGCTTGATAGTTGCTTTGGAGTTGTAAGTGTTTTGTTGGCGTGGAGAGCCCGAAGATTCAGCCAGTAGTTGAATCTGAGAATGTGTGTCCAGTCGATTTCAACACCTGCCCAAAGGACACAAGCCTTCGAGGCGCGTGTTACTTCCTGGACTACCCAGCCACGATAATACCAAGGGTGTAAGATCATGGCGTTCCATGAAGCCATCCACTTGATGTCGGTAATGAGCGGATCAGTTGCCTCCACCTGCGGGAAACTGTCCCAGACCTCTGAGAACTCAGGATCATTCAGCACTCGGTCAAACAGATCGTTTACCTTGTTGACGATAATCG
Organism: Diaporthe sp. PMI_573; assembly: GCA_021399435.1. Taxonomy (NCBI): domain Eukaryota; kingdom Fungi; phylum Ascomycota; class Sordariomycetes; order Diaporthales; family Diaporthaceae; genus Diaporthe; species Diaporthe sp. PMI_573. The sequence continues at coordinate 627,012 of JAJTUP010000036.1, forward strand.
CGACATTACGGGCATATCCTGATTCTGCTAGGCGCATACCCATACCCAGACATACTATCGTGCAGCGAGATGTCTCATAAATCTGGCCCATCAAGGCTACTTGATATCCCTTCTCGACATTGTCCTTCTGGTTAATACAGATGGAGTCAGCCCAGAGAGCTCGAGCCAGGTCGGGCCTGCGGGTCTGACGGAGGGCAGCATCCAAGTTCTTGGTGATAGGCAGCTTTCTCCCATCCACCGAGGCCCAGTGGTCCATTACATCTGTTCCCCAGCAGTACGAGATGGCCTCATATGCGGCATCGGGCGAGGGGTCTGACAGAAGGACTATATTCATGTTGCCAATGAGTGGATCGTCGACCTTCCCCGGCTGAAGGATGAACAGGCGAATATGCGTCTCGCTTGGCAGGACCTCATACTCATAAAGCGGAAGACGCGAAATTCCCGATAGTTTTGCCTCTGGTTCTCGGTGTAAGTCACCTCAGCACTGTTCGGCATCAAGGCTGAGAGCAGAAGGAGCAAACGAGGCCTCCTCACCACTACTTACTGAAAGTTCGGCGGAGAACTTGTTTGGCTTCATCCAAGCTCTGAGGCATTGCAATAAGGATTGAATCTCCACGTCGGAAGGATATGCGAGGGGTGAGGGATTGATATCACGACTTCGAAAAGAAAAGGGGGGGGACTAAGCCACGAATGGTTGAAGCTGAGAGTCAATTGTGAGAAGTAAATTCAAGCAGCTGGAATAAATGTTGCGCCATGTCAGTGGAGCCCACATGCAATGTGACATTCTAGCCCAATAAAGTGTGAACATGGCCTGCTGTGCCTCAAAGCCGCATCCCGAGGTGTTGGTTGATCAACTTATCTACCTCCTATCTGTTACCACTATGAGGTGATACCCCTGATCTGTCTTGGCTTCCCCTATATTGGGATTTTTCAACATGCTCGGCTCCAGGTCGAAAGCTACCTTTTCAAACTCAGCCTTCAGACTCCGGGGCTGCTTGGTCTTCCAACCCAACAGCCCTCCTCCAGTCCATGTTAGTACCTCTGATGCCTGACCACGGTGACAGCTGATCACTTACCTTTGGTACCAGCATGCTCGGCGAATTCCAGTGCGACTGTGTCCCAAGCGTCGCCCTCCCTGAGTCTTTCAAGGGCCCTCTCCTTCTTAGAGTACTTCTCACTATAAAGGCGCGTCGGTACAGTCAGACCATAATGGAGATACAAGAATATCGACCGGTAATATTTACCAGAGAATGTGTCTGACGTAGATCTCGTTACGGCTCTTCTTGGTTCCAGAATCCGTGTCCTTCTCGTCCTTACAGCCACCACTCTTGTTCTTGCCCTTGCCCTTGCCGTTACCACTCGCTTTGTCCTCCTTTTTGGCGCCTGAGCCCTTACCCTTGGCCATCGTAACGTCTGGTGACCACTTATCGCTAGAGACAGTCTGCTTTGTGGTATCAAAAGGTGGCGTTCATGATGGGTGAGTTCTCACATGAGCGTCTCTCGACCCCACATTCGAAGTTTGAAAGCATAGCAGGGGATACCTGGCAAGCTATTTTAGCACCAGTCCACGTCGCTATATCCACTCGGCGCTGTGGACCAGACTCATGTGCCCCAAATTTACGGGCCACTCATTCAAACGCACCAGAAAGAGAGGTGGTGGCATGTGAGGAAACGTAGATCAATGTGTACAAGAATATGTGCCTTGCCCATGTCCCCGCCTGGAACCAGCCTTGGGTTTGCTTTGAAGAGACGATGAGACGATGCCATATAACTACACCAATGTGACCTGCCTGACGCTTCCCATTCCTTGTTCTTGTGGGTTTAGTCCTTCGTACCTCCAAAACACACACACTCGTTGAAACACATTACTGTCCTTGCTGTCGCATCGGCGTAGAACTAAGAACCACACGAACCCCACGACATTTAGCAATGCAAATTCGCCCTCTGCTTCGAGAAGATCATCTTCATCAGAGGAACTACTCCCATCGGAGTGGCACTCTTGAACAGATTCATCTTCCTCGTCATCAAACTCCTCATCGGAGTCGCCTGCCTCTTCATTACTGAAACATTCCGCCGAATCGTCCGACTCACACGAACTTGTAGTCTCACCCGAAGCGCGAATCTCATCGTACACATCCCAGGTTCTTCCGCCATCGGGCATATCATATATGCTTGTAGTGCAGTCCTCCCCCAGGATTTGCATGCGTTCAAAGCCCGAGCCGTCTGCTACAAGTAGCCTGACGGGCCACAGAAAACCCTTCACCACTAAGCGCGCATCTTTCAGCGCTCCATATTTGTTTGGTCCAGCTGGGAGACAGTTGAAAGCGATTATTTCCAGCCTGGTTCGGTCTTTCGTGTCGAAGTTATCTTGCAGAGGCCAAGACACAGGCCCAGTGACGCTCGCCCACGACCAGCTGGGTGCTATGTGGGGTCTGATCCGCTCACTCGCCGTCCAGTTATCTGCTTCCCACAGAAGCGACTGAGGTAAGGTATCGCTCCACAAACCGGCTAGGTATTCGATCTCAGGGTGCGCGGCGTGAGCTCGAGCCGCAAGACCGGCCACGGCGGCCAGTCGGTCCGAAGAGAAGGTGAGCCGCCGGCGAGTATACTCTTCGATTACCCCTTTCCAGTCTTCCTTGAGGTTGTCCCGGTCTATTATACGACCGCGATCCCCCAAGCCGTTAGCGAAGGCACGGGAACGCTTCTTGTTCTTGTCAATGGGGCCGTTTGCACACTCGCAAAATGCATCGGTCGCACAATGCCAGCTCACATGGTCGATAGCGAAGTGCAGAACCCGGCTTGGCAGGTAACCCTCCTGGAAGCACCAACCGCGTCTTGACAGGTAGCCGCCGAGATGCTCGTCATCCGGGTCGTTACTGGTATTGCCATATGCAATAGCTGAGTGATGGGGAAACCCTCCCATATAAGTTATCCCCCTACTCTTTCGGACGTGAACTCGATACTCCTGGTGATCTTCGGGCGTGATTGCCTGTGCTCGGTTCGATTTCGGCCACACGACGGTAGACTCCGACGGATCTGGCGTTCTCTGCAGGAACCCCGCGGTGCTGTTCATGGCAGCATCTGCAGCTATAGTCAATAGGCAGGCAGAATCTGGGCTTAGTCAGCTGAGTATCGTAGCAAGAGAGCGGGAGATAGAAATCAATCATAGTGAGGGAAGTGATGCCGTGCCATGAAGGCATAGTTCTTGGTGACCGGGGGGGGGGGGGATTGGCAGTTAAAAATGGGAACTGTACTTTGACTCTACTAGGAAATCAGAACAAAATGAATTTGCTTACAAACTTGGGCCATCTTTGAGCCTTGCACAGCCCAGTCTTCCAAAGAGTCCTGTAATATACATAATGAATCGATCCATATATAACTGATATCGAGAGCGACGCAGATGGTCACTGCGTCTTGAAACGTTTTTGGCAGGTCATTGAAGAAGATTTTCTGCTTGAACTCATTGACTGTCTGGCTGGTTAGCTGCATAGCCACCTGACCACTATGTGCTTCGTATTAGCATACGTTCAAATGTCACGTCGCGCGGATACACGTCTGAGTAAGTGTTGTACGCAAAAGAGCTCGGTATCCCCGAGTTGTGTATATGAAGACTAACGAGTGCGTAAATCAGGCTTGAAAAGGGCAGTGAGTATGGAATAAGTTCGACTTAGAAGAAGCTGCTTACCCCCAGCAGTGACTGAGAGCTATGTAGTTGCCTGTGGCCTCGCCAGAGAAATTCTCGATTAATTGAAGATCGAGGCAAGGACTGATTTCGAGGATTCGATCAGGCAGTATTGACATGGCTGGGGTGTGACACCGAGGATGAGAATCAAGACAAGTAGACATCCACGATTTCATGATGGTAATACACTCGGGAGATGCCCGGTATTTGGATATGTGGCGCGCAATCTGTATGATTTTCCACGGTGAATCGACCCCTGCAGAATGTTCAAATGTTAGCACTTGAGATCTCTATGAGAATTACCCTATGTGTCCCAACCATGCCACTGTAGATTTGCTTTTGACCACAGGTGCGTGTGTGCCTCTCCCTTCATGAAGACTGACTTCTGGTTGCATAGATCGGAAATGACCGTTTGACTGAAGTATCGCCATATCGCATTTCAACTTCCAAGATCGAATCTTGCCAGTCCCATCTATACTTGGACGTGACAAGCTGAGGACTAACGGCGGCAGTGTCTTTCAATACAATTTTGGTAAATTGGAATAGTAAGTCACAGGAAGGACACCCGCTTGCTTGGGAAAGTCGCAGCGACTCATAGGACGCAATGACCGCCCAAACATTGGGGCTTTTTCGGGGCATGCGGAATGGGGTCCAATGTTTATGGCGGAAGGCCAAGTCTTGACAAGTTGAGCAGGATTCTCGCCTCTGCTCGCCATCGCGAATTTGGGCAGATTTACCCGGCATTTGCATTGCTTCGATCGCAAATGCTCTGCGTGAAAGTGGTTGTCTGGATGGAAGGTGGTAAGAAGAGTTGAAGAGTGTCACATAAATTGACGTACGAGAAGAGAGTGAGGTCGTTGCCAACAGGTTGAGTGCATGAATAGAAATCCATGATTGGCAGAGCAAGCGCCGTCATTACTGCATTGTAACGTTGACCAGGGTAGAGTGGAGTGCAAGTGGACAACACTGTACAAGGCATCAAGACGCGTTTATAATAGAATTTTTTTTTATTTTTTTTTTTTAAAAAAAAACCTTTCTTCTCCATGCCAGACTGAGGGATCAGTTGTCTGGTGAGCAACTAAATATGTATTCGCAATGGTGGGAACGGTTCTTTCAGGTCTATTAATAAAAGCTAGAACAGACTTGCTGCAGTGGAATAACGAGTTCCGGCGAGCGACAACAAGCGCTCAACCTAGCACCATCATTTTCCCTCTTCCTCTTCAGCCTCAGGCTCCTCCGATGGGGGGACAAGATCCGTATCGATATTAGATATCCTCCTCCTGTAGAACTCCTGTGCTCCCCCAGCACCAGCACCAGCCTCCGGGGCTCTTGGACTGTTCAGTCTCATCTCAGACTTGAACGCGCGACTCCGGCGCCAATGGCCTCGTTCAATTCTCTCCTTGTCCCGTCTAATGATCCATTCCGTGAGTCTTGCATCGCCCTCTGTCTGCTTGATTCTCTCCCTCTCCAACTTCTCATACAGGCTCCAGTCGTCGAGCTGCGAAGGTCTCGGAATGTGGAGGATCTCCTCAATCGGGGTCTGACCCGACAATCGTTCTAGAGTGAGTCGCATGGAGTATATTTCGGTTGCTTGGTCAAGTTTGAGACTCCAACTCCTGAGAATATAACTGCTTTAATGTCAGTACAGATACCGTGTAACAGCATCTACGACCGCTTTCACTCACAGCCCGTCGTATCTAAGCCCAGCCACAGGAGCATACATGCTTTTCAAGCGGAAACCCCTGAGGACCTTGGTCTTCTGGCCCACCTGTGTGAGCAAATTGTAGAACATTTCGTGCTGCTTTCCGTGGTTATAGTACTCCGTTCTACCGTCAGCCAGTCTCTCCTCGCTGCCTGTCAAAAGTGGAAGTGCGGCAACGCCATAGCGGCCCTTGGTCGGTTTCTGAGAAGCAGCGCCAACAATGCCGTCTCGGTGAGCGCAGCCGATGTTGAGCCACCAGCTACACGAGCGGTCAGTCTTTGGCCCTTCGATATCATGGATTTCTCACGGAAGGGGAGATACTCACGTTCCAGGGGTGTAACGCAAGCTCACCTCGGCTTCTGAAAGCTCGTGCACGATCGACTGCTTCGGTGACCATGTGCCCAATCCGTCGGAGGCTATGGCAGAGAACACAACGTCCCGAAGAGCGTTGGAAAAGAGACTGTCCAATCTGTATTGGTCCAGTGCGAAGTACTCCGACTTGAAGCGGGCACGCCAGTGTTTCTGCAGGCTTTGTACTTTTTCAACCTCAGACCCTAATCCCACCTCTGCGATGCGTGGTCTGGCTGAATCGCTTTCGATCTCGTACACGCGGATGATCTCGGCAAGCAGTTTATCAAGTCGAGTATTCTGGATGACAGAGAATGTGATGTTCTGGCTCGCGTGGGTCGGTCTTGGAGCTTTCGGGGCTGTCTTCTCATCGATCTCGTCCACAAGCATCATGTCCAGAACAAAAGCCAACTCTTCCAGCTCGAGCAGTGTGAGTGTCCCACCCTGGGATATGGCAGCACGAATGGTATCAGATAATCCGAGAAGCTTTGAGACGTTCCTACATGATTCGTTAGTGATTATCGCCCCACCCCCTTTATCTTTTCCCTTCACCAGCATCGCTCAGGAGTTATTTAGCCTGCTCTGTGGCTGCGTGCTCTCAACAGACAGTGAATTTGTTAGATAGGCGATACACAGACGCCACGTATCATAGTTGCCGGGTCCCTCTCAAGAGCCCAAGGTGCTTGCTGCCTATAGAGCCGTCCACAGTCATGTTCAACATTGGGGAAGAATGGGAAAGAAACACGGACCAACCGGTGTCACTGATCCACACACTGGCCTCACTGCTTCTTGAACCAAATGATTCATTTGTCGACACTCTCGGCAGGGTGGCTGATGTTGTCACCAGTCAGTAGTAGGACTGGAAAAACCGAGGGCCCCGTCAGGAGTTATAGACTCACGAGTTTGTTCGGTGCTGCCGTCATAGGAATCCGACCTTGGGAGAAGCACTTCCCGGAACTGTACGTCCTGACAAGAAGCGTGTCAATACTGAGATGCATAGTTGTGCTGCGGCAGGGATCGTGGACTTGCCTCTGCTGGACCCACTACGCGAACGCGCCGCTGTGGCCTGCTATCTTCAGATGATGAATGTCGACGGTGCAGGCGCATTGCCCGAGAAAGGCTCGACTCCAGGTTGCGAAGGCAGAATCCGGGATGGTTTGGGTCATGATGAGGGCCATCCTGATCGGCTGGTTGCCAGAATCGTTTCTTGTGGAACGTGGGCTCGTGACGTACCCGAGCCTTGTCCCGGGCCCCGTGCGACAGCATCATTGAAAGCTGTGATTGATCGCCGCCCGTGTGGTGCGTAGAGCCTGTCCGTGTCTCATGATGGATGGCGCAAACCCATAACAAGTGTGCGACTCGAAGCCGTCTGCAGCGCAGGTGCTGTGCTGCGGGGGACACCTTCCCAAATAGATGGTTGTTTTCACCCGAGAGGCATACACACACCTGAGATTGAACATCGTGCCTTCCAATTCAAATCAACACTCCCACTGCATCCGTGTCGAGGAGTTTGTATGACCTTGAGAGACAAATGTTGCCAAGTTTGGACGAGAGCCGCAAGGTGAAATTAGCAGACCAGAAATATGCAGTCATCGAGTTGGCAACATTACACGAATTTGGTTTCCCCCCCATTAAATCACAAATTTTGTAGAAAAGCCTATTTATCTCTGGAACCGCATGGGAACGCAAGTGTGACCTTGGGGCTGATTCAACACTTTGATTTGGAAGTAAAGAAAAGCAAGAGGACGAGGAGCGGTATATCAGAGCCATGACACTCAGGCGCGAAATTACACGAGGATATCATGGCATGATCTTTGTGTCCTTGGATTTTTCATCGGACTCGTGTTGTGATGGGCAAAGAGCCAACCTTCTTCTGCAGAGTGGGATAATGTTCCAAAAGATATACTGCATGACGAGATGTGGGAGATATTCATGGAGGATTGAGTTCCGCAGACAACGGAAGAGTAAAGCAGACGGAACTGACAGTCTTCAAATGTGAAGCTTTCAATGCTATGGGTGTTTACAAATGCTGGTCTGTCTCCAAAGAGTGATGATGATGTGAGGAGACGTAGAATGGCAGCCTTCTGCAATTGAAGTGTGCATGGGTGGTGCCACCGGTGCCGTGATCGGCCCCGCCACGGCTGCGATTGTCCAGTTTGCTTTGTCATGGGATCTTTTCGACTCGGGACAGCTGCTTCTTCTTCGCTCGACAACAGGCAATTGAACAGAAGGCAGCACAGTCCTCAGACACCACACCGCCAGGATGATAAGGCAAAGTGTTCGGTCCTTTGCGACCAGCGCCCTGCGCATGGCCGAGGCCTCTTCGCCCAAGCTGGGCATTGCCCACGCCCAAGGAGTCGCCCAGGGCCTGACTGGAGGTACGGCTCGCTCATCACAAAAACACAGACACATATACACAAGCACATACACACCTACGGCAGTCTGCCGCATCTCAAATGGACTGCACATGCTAACCTCCCCCGGCAGCCATCGGAAACACCCCGCTGATCCGCCTGAACAAGATCTCCGAGCGGACCGGCTGTGAGGTGCTCGGCAAGGCCGAGTTCATGAACCCAGGCGGCTCAGTCAAGGACCGCGCGGCGCTGTACGTGGTGAAAGACGCCGAGCGCAAGGGCCTGCTCAGGGCGGGCGGCACCGTCGTCGAGGGCACCGCGGGCAACACGGGCATCGGCCTGGCCCACGTGTGCCGGTCGCTGGGCTACCGCCTCGTCATCTACATGCCCAACACGCAGTCTCAGGGCAAGATCGACCTGCTTCGCCTGCTGGGCGCCGAGGTCTACCCCGTGCCCGCCGTCGCCTTCGACAACCCGGAGAACTACAACCACCAGGCCCGCCGCCACGCCGAGCGCCTGGACAACGCCGTCTGGACCAACCAGTTCGACAACACCGCCAACCGCCAGGCCCACATCGAGACCACGGGGCCCGAGATCTGGGCCCAGACCAGCGGCAAGGTCGACGCCTTCACCTGCGCCACGGGCACGGCGGGTACCTTTGCCGGCGTCACCCGCTACCTCAAGGACGTCAGCGGCGGCAGGGTCAAGTGCTTCCTGGCCGACCCGCCGGGGAGTGTGCTGCACTCTTACGTCCAGTCCGGGGGCAAGCTGGTCGACAGGACCGGGTCCAGCATTACCGAGGGCATCGGCCAGGGGCGCATCACGGACAACCTGAAGCCCGACATTGGCCTGGTGGACGACTCGCTGCACATCCCTGACGAGGAGACAATCGAGATGGTCTACCGCTGCCTGGACGAGGAGGGTCTCTACCTGGGTGCCAGCTCCACGCTCAACGTCGTGGCTGCCCAGAAGGCGGCCGAGAAGCTGGGCAAGGGTCACACGGTTGTCACCATGCTGTGCGATGGAGCCTACAGATACCAGGACCGGCTGTTCTCGAGGAAGTGGCTGACGGAAAAGAAGCTGATAGGATCAATCCCCAAGCATCTAGAAAAGTACATCGTCTTGCCATGAAAGGCGCAAGACTCGTGGTTGATAGATATCAATATTTCACATGCTGTACATATCACTCAAGCCGCCTGTGCGGGCTCGGCCTCGGCCTTGGGCTCACTTTCCTTCTGCGCCTCGCCGGGCTCGAGGAAGCACTTCTCATACAGGTGCTTCCCCCGCCCCTTCTTCAACCCAGCCGCTTCAAGAGCAGCCTCCACCTCCCGGGCCACCGGGTCCCTGCGCAGCTTGATCTGGCTTGCAAGGTCGCTGCTCAATCCCTCCATGGCCAGGTCGAAGCCCTTCAGGATTGGCGACGCTACCAGCGTAAACTTGTTCTTCTCCATCATGTACTCCGTGCCCTCCACGTCTACATACGCCTCATGCGGATGCAGCTCCAGCAGTCCCTTGCCCTCCGGCCACAGGCTCACGATGACCTGCGCATACCTCCGCATCTTGTCGGCGTGCTCGGTCTTGCCGTGCTTGACCGCAAGCATGGCTGTGAGGAACAGGGGCGTGGCCAGGACCTGTGGGTCCTTCTTCAGAGGCAAACGGTCCTTGATCAGCTCTGCGCGCTCCTTGTCCCTCGTGTGCAGCTCGTGACCCTCCCCGTTTAGGATCTCCAGCACCCTCTCGGCGGACTTGAGCGCCGTGTTCAGCGACGAGATGCTCCACCCTGCCTCGGCGGCCTCCCACACGATATAGGTCATGATCTCCTGGACCTTCTCCGACATGTCCAGCTTGAAGCCCGTCCTCTCGGGCCTCTTGACAGCCTCGATGACGGGGCCCAGGTTGCCGCTGGACCCGGCCTTCCTCACGATCTTGGGCCAGTCCGAGACCTCGAACTTGCGGCGCGCGTTGTGCTGTAGCGCCTCGAGCAGCTTGGGCAGCTTCTGCCAGTCGTCCTTGGTCTTCATGTTGTCGAGGGCCTGGAAGAAGATCTTGCGCGTGTTTGGGACCTCGCCTTTCCTGTAGTCGAGGTATCGGAACTTGATGCGCTTGCCGTCGATCTCGATCTCGATGGGCTCGAGCTCCAGCTTCTCCTTGTAGCGCTCTCGGAATATCTTTTTCCTCTGGGCCAGGGGTAGCACGCTGGGGAGGATGATCTTCTGCTGCATCTCGTGTAGGAGGCCGTCGAGCTCGGCGTTGGACGTCTTGGAGAAGGTGATGAGATTGCCTGCTTGCCGTGGCGTCGAGGCCGAGAAGCATCTGGATTGCTGCGACGGCGGTGCAGCCCGTATCGAGGCCCCTAGGGCAGCCCGACCCGCCCTGAAGGCAGGCCGTATCGAGTTGTTGGACATGGCTGCTGTAGTTGTCGAAGCGCGGTGCAGCTGGTGCAAGCGTGTCCGCGGCCTGCAGATCGCAAATGTTCAAAAAAGTTGCCCAAGCCATCCAGAATTACACAGGTACTCGGGTACATGAGCACCTGAGCCCACTTTAAAGCTGCAACTAACCAATAACGTCCGGCAATTGCTAGCTACCCGCAGCACCCCTGCGCGAACTTCGTAGTCCCAAGAATTTGAGAAGACGATTGACAAGTCCAGCATCGTCACATGTGGCACCCTCCGCCCTCGCCGCCGTCATAACCCACGCCTTGGCCCATCATGAATTCATTACCTATACGGCGGCCCCTGGGCTGTCTGAAGACGGTGCTGCGGCACTCAAGACAACAGAACCGGTCATTCCGCCTCAGCAAGGCCCAGCTGCCCCGGGAAATGCCCCCAGCACCAAGGACACCCGCCCCGGGATTCTGTAGGTCGTCCTTCTTGCGCGAGCCGTGACACGGCGAGACTGACACCAACTTACCCGCGACAAACAGTCCCAATCCGGGACAAGCACACCCCCGACAAGCTGCGCACCGGCTTCGCGGTCTACACCTCCCCGACCAACGTAATCCCCTCGCTGAAGCTCACACACCCGCACCTGAAGGCCCCACCGCCGAACCCGGTGGCGGCGCACCACGCCTACCAGATCCGCAAGATGGACCCCTCGGGGGCCCGGACGCGGCTCTTCTCCAAGGAGAACCCGGACAGCGCGCGCGTGGGCGACATCCTACTGGTAACCACCAAGCGGTCGGCGGAGCCGTTCGCGGGCGTCCTGATGAGCGTGCGCAGGAGGGGGATAGAGTCGTCCCTACTGCTGAGGGGCCAGCTGGCCAAGACGGGCGTCGAGATGTCCTTCAAGATCTACAGCCGCAACGTCACGGGCATCGAGATCATCAAGAGGCGCTCCAGGACGGCGCGCCGCGCCCGCCTCACCTACCTGCGCCAGCCCAAGCACGACATCGGCAGCGTCGAGCACCACGTTCGCGAGTGGCGCCGCAGCAGGAATGTCTTTGCCAGCGCTGTCGGCAAGGGCAAGAGGAAGCAGAAGAAGAAGGTCGAGTTCTAGAGCGGGGAGGCGCCGGGATATCTTTTGGCGCTGGGAGCGGAGCAGAGACGGAACAGAAAGGTCTCTATACGCAGGCCTTGCGAGGATGTCGTTATTTTGGCCGGAGGCTAGCGCACTACTGGGGCACACATACTCAGATGGGGAAGCCTCATGCTTCGCAGGGGTCTCTTAAGGAATACACGTGGATGAATTGCGAGTTGTTCACCCGTGCTATTACCGATTCGAGTCTATGCATGTATTATACCATCTGGCTAGAACGAGTGCTTTCCCAACAAGCACTGGTGCAATGGTGATAGTACAAACTCTATTATACAATAAGAGGCCAAACATATGTTGCTGCTTTCCACTATTCCGCACCACGACACAAAAACAGCCATAAGCCCCGGAAAGAAACGCCCCGAGTTGTAATACACGAGTATCCCTGTGTGAGTAATGACAGCTACCAAACCGTAAACCAAGGTATGAACCTCTCTTCCTCTTGATTTCTATCGCTGTGTGCGCCTCCCATGCATCAAACCTAACCGCCCAAACTTGATGGATTACTGAGAGAGCCTCCCAGATGTGTCAGAGTATAAAAATGACAGGTGGTTCGTTCTTAGACCTCTTCCCTGTCCCTGTCCCTGTCCCTTTCTCTTGCCAGCGTCGCGTTGTTGACCGACCGTCTCGACGCTGAGTACGTCTCCGACCGGCGCGGCATGCTCATATACGGATCAAACGCTGGCCCGAGGTGGGACCCCGGGTCGTCCACAGTCGGGTCAGACGTTACCCTCCTAAGGCTCATGTCATGGTGTGGTATCGGGGGCCCAATCTGCAGCAGCTGAGAAATTACGTTGGAGTTGACACGATCAACCCGGTTGTCCACGCTCCTGGTGCGCCCGCGGTTGAGACTCCTGCCGTCTGTCGCAACCGACACGACCGACGCCCTCCTGGGCATCGTCCGCGTCCTCATGCCCGTCAGCGGCGGCTCCTCGGCCTCGTTACGGAAACGGGACTCGCTCGGGAGGAGGACGGCGCGGTCGAGACCGTACGGCAAGCCACGGTGGCGGCCTCGGATCTGCATCGCGATGATAACCAATTTGCCCACGACGGAGAACTGGGACGACAGCGATGCGTTGACGTTGGTGTATCCCAAGCTCAGGCCGACGGTGCCGTAAGCGCTCACGATCTCGAAGAGGACGGCGAACATGGAGAAGTCATTGCTCGACAGTCGGGCACCCTCCGATATCGACAGGATGAAGAAGCCAATGAAGATAAACCACAGGTCGAAGGAAAGCTGCCGTCGCAAATGTGCGCCGACGTAGCTGAAAGAGTTGGCGAGCGTGCCCTCGTCGTCCTCGCCGGTCGCGTCTTGGTAGATGCCGAGGGACTTCTCCTCGTAGACGTTGGTGCGTCGAACAGAGATGGCAATGGGGAAGACGGAGATATACATCATAATGAGGTAGGACGTCTGGACAGCGGGGTGCAGATAGCTGAGATTAACACATGAGAACCCAGCTGTCCTCGTCGACGCTGCTTGAAAGAGGCCGTCTAGGATCTTGATGCCGGGAGACAGCTCTGCGATCGGTCCGCTGCCAAGCTGGAGAGACATCATTTAGTCTCGCGCACTAGGCAAGGAAGCTCGGAACTATACTTACATCTAGTATAATAAAAAAGATCAAGTCGATCCCGTTGAGGATGACGAGTAGCCAGAAGAGCCACCATGTCGCCGCAGCGGGAAATAGCAGAGTAAAGCAGCGACGAGGATGGTCCAAGAGGAACCGAAGTTCTTCCCACAAGCCGGAATGGCGAGGCACCCAGAGGTTCGTGACCCAGATGATGAACCGGAGCATCACGGGGAACCCCGTGTTCCCGATGACGATGAAGAAGCTCATGACCAAGAGCGGGAAGACTGCTGTGTTAAAGGAATTCATGCTGTCGGGTGTCAAGGTGAAGCCCAGGTCCATGAAGGCAGAGCTGCCAGTGAAAACGCCCCACCACGCCCTTGACTGACCGGCGTCATCCACGATGGAGCCATAGGACGAGTTGAAAATCCACGGAGTGAGGCATACTACCGCTAGGATCCAAAATCCCCAGAAGTACATGGTAAGTATCAATGAGAGGGTCTTGAGAGATCTGTACTCGATGCCGCCCAGCTCCTCCCTCTGGTCCTCGCTCAGGTCATGGAATTGCGAGTTTCGTCCCAGCGTGGGCTGCCAGCTCAGGTACGGCGCTTCATCTTGATCCTTGTCTCTAGTGAGGGCGTTCCTGATCGTGTCGAGGGTCTGGCGCCTCTTCATCCGCGAGAGCGGCGCATCACGCTCATGATGGAGCTTATCATCGCTCTTGTTGAAGAAACGGGGTTTTCGGAACCTGAATGGGTTAAGCACGTTGATGAAAGCCCTCGCGTCGTCGTTTATGTCATCCATCGTGCTGTTGTGCTTCGGTTCCTTGGCAGCTGGCTCCTGGATTGTTATTCCCTTGGGACGCCCCGACCTGTCCGCATCAACCGCACTGTTCATCCGCGCCCGTGGGGACAGCGGCGGGTCTTGCGGCTCGTCGGAGTCCTCCTCGATCCTGCTGGGACGTAGTCCCCTTTCGACATCCATTGGTCCCGGTATACGAAGGACCTCGTCATTGTTGTTGTTCCGTTGGCGTTCTAGGATGGCAATGTGCTCTTCCTGTGTTCGTTTGCGCGGGTATTTCAGCTGGTCGTCCTCGACGCCGTCGCTTCTCTTCACGGTTCCTGCAAACCGGATGCCTGGGCCCGGACTGTCAGTCACTGCTGGACCGGAATCCTGCTCAGGAGGCGTCCCATCAGGGCTGACACCCGAGCTGCTGCCATTCGAGGGCTTGTCCGCATTCTCTAGCACGGTTCCGTCGTTTGTCATCCTCGTCCTGTTGCCATTGTGCATGACGGTTATGTGGCGGCCATTAACGCCATTTTGCGGCCGAGTCTGCTCTGGCTGTGCCGTAGACTTGGACTTTGAGATGGTGGTCCTGCGATTTCGCGCCTCGCGCACAATGTTCTGGAATTTCTTTTCGAACCAGAAGAGCCGTAGAAATACAACAAATGAGTTGATGGTGATGGGGCTCGAGGCCATGGAACATAGGGTGACGATGACCTGTTGGCATGTATTCAGCTTGTTCACGTCAACCGGGTTCAACCCGGCCTGTGTGTTTGCCCCGACGGCGAAGAAGAGCGCATCTATGTACGCGAGTTCCCCGGCGGCAGTGCCGTAGATGACCACGGATGCCAGAATGGACAGTCCTATGACCCAGAAGTCTGCAGAACCCAGGTCAGATATGTATACGGGCGGTATCGGCATGACGGGTGTGACTTACAATGTACAGTAATGAAGTTGAAATGAGGCTTCTTAGACACAAAGGATGGCTTAAGGGATTTGAGCTGATCCCAGAAGATGCTGAAGACTGGTGAAACCATGATGGGCGGGCTCCAGATGATCACCAGATGACCGGTAACTGCGAGGTGTGGCGACTTGCGGGAACCAAGAAAAAAAAAACCAATCAGAGACTGGACACTGCGGAATAGCTGCCCTGGGGTCTCAGAGTACAAGAAATCATTGTCGCGAGTGAGGCTTGGCAGAGGTTTTTGATGGGCCCTGGTGCAGTCCCAAAGCCTGGGCTGGGTTGGTGGTGAGATGGAAAGGATAATATAAGACGAGATGGGGCCGAGTAAGTTTGTCTTTACCGATTCGAAGCCGGGGGAGGCGTGATTAGGCTGGCGACTCGAGTGACACGGTATGCCGAGCAGGTGAGGTCTGACCCGGGGACGAAGAATGCGATGGCAGCACAAGCTAAGTTGTTCGACGAGGAAGGCGCAATGAGATGCAAGGCCAAGGTCGCACGGCGTAGGCGCAGTGGTGAATTGAAGTTTTTGGGGGGGCCGCTGCCTGGCTGCAGCCGTCCGGGCCCGTGGAGGAAGGAGTAGGCACTACTTTACCACGGGGCGCCGAGCTGGATCCGACTTACTTAATTTAGCTCGAGCTGTCAGCCAGAAAGGATGGGGAGACGCTGCTGCTCCTCGCAACGGTGCGTTGCAGCAGAGGTCGGCCGACGGGTTGGAGGTTGTTGTTCCTCTGGCCTTTGGCGTTTGGCCTTTGGGGAAGGATGGCGGGATGACGTTGGGCATAAGGATGTGGCTTGTGTGTTTCGATTTGCTCCAGCAAGAGAGCTCAAGCCCCCTGTGGCGGGCGTCTAGCAGCTGAAATAGACGATGGCGGTCATTGTTCTGTTTTGTTTTGTTTTGTCTCGTCTCGGCTCGCTATTCGCCTTGTGAGGAGATCGTCTAGTGAGGAGGATCCCGGGGTGTTGGTAGATGGCAGCCGAATGACGACAGCGATCAATTTACAGTGTCGTATCTGGTTGTTAAAGAACCGAGGTACCGCGCGCGTTATGATGGCACTACTGCCTCGCGACGCCGTCGGTTCTGCTGCAGCGACCAACACCACTGTCAGCTCGGCCCAGTCCGCAGACCGTCGCGACGGATCGTCGAGCTGGATTGATTGAATGGTCAGGCTGTGGGGTAGATGGTGCCTTGAAGAATGTTGACCCAAGGCGAGAAAGAAGTGGGCTGAGCCGGGCTGAATTGCTGAGCGGATTTATTAGGTAGAGCAAGACAACGACCAGGGCAACATCAATTTTGTAGAGCGCCTTGCCCGTCTTCCTGCTTTGCGAGAGTTCCGCGGCACAGCATAAAAATGTTGCAGATCGCCAGTGTGAAAATAGACTGGCCGCGTTTGGAATTCGGACACATGCCCCTTTTCAATCTCGTTCCCGGGACGAACGACTAAGGGACCTTTTAGACTGCAGGATGACACGTTCTGACTTGTGGTCCTGGATCAGATTTCCACCGGACAATCTTAAATAAGAGAGAGAGAGAGAGAGAGAGAGAGAAAATTCCCTTCACAAACCACACCGCCCGGTGAGCCGAGAGCGAGGCCACGTCAAGAGGTTCATGGCAGTAGCAATGCGCTGACTATGATCCGTACATACATGCAGGCAACACAAACTCACTCACTCACACACGAGATGCCCCCTACCTGTCAAGTCCCGTCCCAAGCCAGCGGTTCTCTCGTTCCCGCCCCCTGTTCGACCTACAGTAGCAGTGTGGCCGCTCCAAGGGAGACCCATGGACTGACGCCGAGACGCAGCGAAGCCCACATTGTCACTCGATGTCGTGACCCACTTCCGGGAGTTGGACTATGCGGCCTGGCAGCACTCCTGCATTTCCCCGGTCCCGCTCAATCAAGACTTTTGTTTGCCACGCGAACAAAGCTAATGCCCGCGCTGCCGCCATGTGTCGAACTGACTGCAGGCAGTCCAAGGACATTTGCCCGGGGCGGCTTGGGCGGCCTTCAAAGAAATTCGAGACTCAGACTATGTTCGGGAAGCGCCAATCAGCTGCGTACTGTACGGGCGAAAAGAGTAAGAAAGCGAAGACGGCTCCATGCAGAATACCTATCATAAAAGTGGTGCCATCCGCAGGTGACATCTCATGTACCCGACAACAACCGCAGATAACGATCCGGAAAAACAACACGCCCTCCCTTCGTGACGGTCGATCGGCGGCCTATGGGTGCAGAGTATCCATCAACATGGCCCATCGAAGCGACATGCTTCGCCAGGGAAGTCTCACCGAGCCTGCCGCCTCGCTCGGAGCAAACATACCGAAGTTGCTGCAGGCGGATGGACGGCTGTATTTGCCCGGGGAAGCGCACTCAACATGACGCCCATGATAGCACAATTCTACCTGCCTTTGACGGGTGATTCGAGAGAAGACTTGGGGATGACTCCAAGGCAGGACGGTGATCGACGTTTCTCTGCAAGCGCGCTTCTCAGATATCAATTATCGCATTTGACTAGGTATCAATTTAGGCCCCCGATGCAAAGCCGCCTTGTATTGCTGACTGGACGTACGAAACAATCACCCGGGCTCTATACCGGTACCTATGTATTCATCCAGAACGCCGTATGCTATCCCTCTCGAACTTTACCCCATACCGTAACACACTGGTCTGTAGACTCTCCCGCCTCTCACTCTTGTGCCGCCTTCCTCCGTCTCTCGTTGTCCCTGGAAATCTTCTTGAAGAAGTCGCTCTGCGGTCCCTTCTTCTTCTTCTTCATGGACCGGTTCGCGCTCTTGTTCTGCTCCACGTACGCCATGTCCTGTCCACCGCTCAGGTCGCTCAGCGCGCCCGCCGTCCTCCTGACGTAATTCTTCTTCTTGCCCGCGTGCCGGAGCGGCTTGCCATCGGGGCCGTAGAACATGTTGCCCTCCGCCGCCAGCCCGCTCTCCTCCCTGTCGTAGACCGCCGCGGATTTCTCGAGGTCTATGAGGAGCTTGGTCAAGAGCTCCTTCCGGTCCTGCGCCGTCGCGAACGCCAGGTCTGGAGTCTTTTCGATGTTGTGCAGGTGGGTGATCACCTTAAAGGCATACCCTTGGTCAACCAGGAACGCCTGCCGTTTCGACGAGAAGTACATCTCCTGTGTATCCTTGGAAACGAGCGAGTAGAAGAAGGCGTTGAAGCCTTCGTCATTTCGTCGCTTGGCTCGCAGAATACGTCCTAGGCGCTGGGCTTCCTGACGTCGCGAGCCGTATTGCGCCGAAATCTGAATGAGGCATGTTGCTTCGGGGAGATCGAGTGATGTGTCGCCAATCTTGGAGAGGAAGATAGTGTTAGTTGAAGGCGAGTCTCGGAACAGCTGCAAAATGGTCTGTCTCTCAGAGTTGCTGGTGCCGCCGTGGAGGTACGGCTTCATCAACCTCTTCGCATAGAACTCCAGAGCGTAAATGTCGTCCGAGAAGACTATGATCTTGTCACCTCGCTCTTCGTGATATTTAATGAGATACTGGCACGCCTGGATCTTGCTAGGATTCATGACGTAGAAGAGCGATCTCTTTCGCGAAGGCGCTGCGAGGTATTGATCGTAAAACTCCGTTGTCATGGTGCACCAGACCTCGGCACACTGCACTCGTGCAATGTGCCCTTGCTGTGACAGCTCCATCCAGTTGGCCTCATACAACTTCGGCCCGATCAGGAAGTTCAAATCCTCGATCTTGTTGTCTTCTCGTAGGAGTGTCGCCGTAAGACCCAATTTGGAGTGGGCCTTGATAGCACCGGTGACCTTGCGGAACATGTTTGCAGGGACAACATGCACTTCGTCTAGGAGCATCAAGCCCCATTCCCGGTTTTGGAGGAACTTCATCATCTTGGCCGACTCGTGAGCTCGCTCTCGAGAGTTGCTCACCATGGAATAGGTCGTGACAATAACGCCCGTGTTGCCGGTGAATACTTCCTTGTTATCAGAAGAGAAGATGGCGATATCATCAGGATTGATGTTCGACCACTTGATGAACTCATTCCTCCACTGGATGACAGACATGTTGCTAGTGGCCAGGACAATGATCCCCTTCTTGATCGTGCATGCGGCTGTGATCCCGACCAATGTCTTTCCCGCCCCACAGGGCAACACAATGATACCACTCTTCGCGCGGCCGTTACCGAACATCTTGCTCAGGCTTTTCTCCTGATACGGACGAATCTGGGTCGCTGGCTGCAAGTCGATTTCCAGGTTGGCGTTGGCGTTGTCATTTCGGAAATCGTACTCCTCCAGAGCAGGATAACGCAATTCTAGGCACTGTTTGGCGACCTCGCCGACTTTCTCGTCTTGGATCTGAAATGCATGGACGACATCTGCATCTTCTTCGTCGTCATCATCGTTCAGTGCAGTATACACGTCCTGAGCCGTGGGGCCTTGTCCAGCCTGACCAGCGTTGACTTTGTTGTTGTTCAAGCCCTCGGCCTCGCGCACACCAGCGGCCTCCTTTGTTCCAGCGATGGCCAATCCCGCCATCTTGGGAGCACTCGTCGTGACTTCCTCAGCGCCGTGTACTCGGCACTGTCCGCCGATGATGGGGTCCTTGAGCAGCAACTGCAAGACTTCGGCATCCGTGGTCTCCACATAGTACTTGTTGTTCCTCAACACAAGCTTCACCTTGCCGTAAGCCCTCCCACAGTTCTTGATGAACTTCTTGATGTTCTCGGGAACCGGCGTCTTTGAGAAACGGTCGAGGGTGTTTTCTATGTCATTCGGGTTCAGGCCAACAGAGACGGCAGCATAGAGACTGTGTGTAGTGAGCTTGTACTCGTGCAGGAAGGTTGGCCTCGACAAGGGTTCGGCAATCGTGATGAGGAAGTCCTGCGCCTGCGGCGCGAGTGGGTGGAAGCTTTCCAGCACGACCTTGAAGTCGCCTTGGATCCACACGGGCCTATTCTGGTGATCAGGCTTCATCTTCATTCTGGTAAAGTCTCGCTCGTGCTGGGCGCCAAAGAACTTGGAGGCCATGTCGAGAAAGGCAGGCGGCTCGCGGTATTTGTACTCTTCATTGTTGAGGTCGAAGTAGTCTACGTTGCGCTGGATCCCCTCATCGAGCTCGTCATCCTCTTCCTCTACTTCTGGCTCTGGTTCCGAGCTCCCCGTGCTACGAGGCGTGGCAGGCCCCGGGGTTGAGACCTTGGAGGACCGGCCAGCCTTGACGGCGGCCCCCTTGGCAGTGGGCATTGCCTTGCGCTTTGGAGGCATCGTGTGCGTGTAGGGAGCGCTTTCAGATCTTGAGTTCTCGAAAAGGCCAGGACATCGCAAGGCGTGTCGTGCAAAGGTTCGACAAGAACTCGGCGCAGGTGTTGCGTTGCACGGGAGCCTGGCGTGTTCACCGTCCACGAGTCGTCGGGGAGGAGTCTCGAAGTATTAGAAATGGTGACGGCCATGTTAATCACGTCTCTCTCGGAAGGGCAGAAGGCTTATCGATAAGCTAGGCAGCTTCCGCCCCCTGGCCACTAGCTCAACGGTGGGTCCAGCCGTCAATTATTACACATGATCGGACGTGACGCGACTACCTTGGAAATCACCCATCTGATGCTGATGCAGCAGGGCAGTCAGTCACCTTATACCGCGAGGCTCTAATTGCTCACCTCAAGTATCTCTCGTTTAATTCACACTGCATTTGAACAATATGTGGTAAGCACAAGCTCTGGCATTGAGAAAAAGATACATGGCAACTCTCGAGCGTAACTGACCGCCACCAAGCAAACACATCCTGAACGCTCAGGTCTCCGTCCGGTCGCCATGCTGTACGCTCGTCAACCAAGCACTCTAAGCTCCGGTCATGGTTACAGCGAGAATCAAACTAACGATGCATTGCTCATGAAATAGGCCAAAGATGGTTCGACTGTGTTGAGTGTCATTCGGAGCAAGAGAACCACCCCCTGAAGGAGCGGCTCGAGATGGTCTTTGCGTGCAAGAAGTGCAAGAAGTGCTTCCGCAAGGACGTCAAGGAGTTCGAGGATGCGGACGAGTACTGCCCGCACTGCGACAACCACTACGTCCTCGACGCCGTGACTCCCAAGCCAGAACTCAAGGTCGAGGGCGAGGACGCCAGAGTCGACAGCCGGATGATAAGAGATGAGCGGCTCCAGCAGAAGCGCCAGAAGATGCTCGAGGAGCTTATATTCGACCCGGATGAAGACGCCGATAAGCTGGGCTGAGATGGCACCGCGCACATAGGGCACGGTGTGCGGTTATTGCACGTCCATTAAGCATCGGCGTCTAGGGAATGATATTACAAGGCGCCTGAACGCGCCAGGTCATGAGCTCGTACTGTACAATGCCAAAAGCGGGATTCGTTATCGTCTATCATTGTTTCCACGAAGTCTAGAGGTCCCGGCCACACCATAGCTTGGCTCAAGTCGTCTGACTTGGCTTCCGTGGAGCTGTTCATCCGCCCTCTTCGATCCCGGATTCCCCACGGCCTCTGGATCCTCACGGTTCATGAGAATCTACTCCTCGCCTGCAGTGCGCGTGGGAATTGAGGAGCTTCCTGCACCGGTCGTCCGGGCTCCCTTCTTCTTAGCAGCCTCCTCTTGCTTCTCCTGCTCGATGTTCTTGACGTAGTTCTCGATATCCTCCGTGGGCAGCATCTCGATCGTCTTGCCCGGCGCCATGATGGCGATCTCGATGTTCTTGGCACCTGTCTGCACAACCTCCAGCAGCGACTTGATGGCCAACCGTATTGTGGCCTCACGGTCCATGTCCTCCTTGTAGTTTCGCTCCAGGAACTCTCGCACTGTCTTGCTCGACCTACCGATGGCATTTGCTTTCCTGTGGTGTCTGTCAGCTCCGACTCGTCCACATCAAAGAGACGCAGTCGAGATAACATACCATGCGGAGTAGATGCCGGACGGCTCTGTCTGGTACAGCCTTGGGACTTTGCTGCCGTGGTCGAATCCGACAATCAGTGTGCTGATGCCGAACGGTCGGACACCACCTCTCTGGGTGTATCTCTGTTGGACGCCGGCAACGTGCTTGGTGATGTAATCGATGGTGACTGGATCCTCCAAGTTCAGGCGGTGAGATTGTGCCTCTAGGCGGGCCTTGTCGACAAGAATTCGTGCGTCTGCGTTCAGTCCGGCGAAGGCGAGGCAAACGTGGGTGTCGATGAGGCCTATCTTGGAAGGTGTGATCCTGGTGTCCTGCAGCTTCATTGCGGACCGTTTCTCGCATCCCAGCACGACGATGTCCGCTCCCTTCACACCAACCGCGCAGGTTCCTGTTCGAGGCTGTCAGCCTCGTGGCACTGTAGGTTATGTTCTAAAGCAGCGGTGGTGCGCACCTCTCTTGACGGCTTCTCCAGCATACTCGACCTGGAAGACGTGTCCATCAGGGCTGTGGTATGTGAGTATGGTTGGACACAGGGCTGCTTGGGTCGAGGGGGGTGGGCGGACCTGAAGACTAGAAGCGCGGTCGGATCAGCATGTAGAACGAACAGATCCACGCAGCTTGTGGGTTTGTTGCTTACCTGAAAGAGCTCTGTCGTATCCCGAAGCCATCTTGCCGGGCAACCAAAGCTATTGTTTGCACACGAGTTGGGTGGGTGATAAAAGTCGATTGAGGGAGAGAACTGCGCGTCGAATCGTCGGGTGGGGCGCGTTGATGTCGATGAGGGAGCTCTGCTTGGGAGGTGGTGATGGCGATGGCAGAGGTCGAGGTAGGCACAGTGATTAGGTAGGCAGGCTGCAGCTCTGACGACGAAGCTTCCCGCTGCTCCCACACTGGACCACAGCTGCCAACCGCCAGGGGTGCGATCAGCTCCAATTGGCTGTTGGTGGGCCGAGCACCTACGGCCCAGACTTGCCAGAGTCCCACCAACGCAGCGATATCCCACCCCCACCCTCGCAAGCCCACGCCTTATGTTCCGTCCCGCGCAAATTTGGAATTCGTCTGCCGGTCGGCCCCAGTGGCGGATCGGAAGTGAAAGATAGACGACGTCGGGGTTATAAATGTATATTTGACTGCCCTGACTGCCAGGCCGCCCCCCCCCAACCCTCCGAAACCTGCAGTTCTGAAGCGTGGCTTTCAGCAACCTCGACCGTTCCAAGATGGCGTCTCGGTCCCGAATCACACGCGCCTTGTCAAGAGCGGAGAAGGCCGGCTTGTCGGCGGCCCTGTCACGGCCGAGCCCTTCGACCTTCTCTGTTGCTGCTGCTCGCACCATCACCACCACGGCTGCGAGGCACTTCAGGCCGTCCGCTGCGCGTCATGGGAAATTCACAACCGACTCGTATCCCGAAATAAAGAGAGACTCAAGATTCTCTGAACTCACCCCTGACCATGTCGCTCACTTCAAGACGCTGCTGGGTGGTGAAGCCGCCGTCATCGACGCTGTCACCGATGGAGCCACAGCCGAGGAATTGGAACCCTTCAATTTGGATTGGATGCGCAAATACCGAGGTCACTGCAGGCTAGTCCTGAAGCCTGCATCGACCGACGAGGTCAGCCAGGTCCTCAAGTACTGTAACGACAACATGTTGGCCGTCGTCCCCCAGGGTGGCAACACCGGCTTAGTTGGAGGGTCTGTTCCCGTATTCGATGAGATCGTCATCAACACGAGCCGGATGAACCAAGTGCGCTCATTCGACGAGGTCAGCGGGGTCCTCACAGTCGACGCAGGCGCCGTGCTCGAGGTTGTCGACAACTACCTGGCTGAAAAGGGCTACATCTTCCCCCTTGACCTGGCCGCCAAGGGGTCCTGCCATATTGGAGGCAACGTTGCCACCAATGCTGGAGGTCTGCGGCTCCTTCGCTACGGGAGCTTGCACGGCAACGTACTGGGTGTTGAGGCTGTGCTCCCCGACGGCACTATCGTGGATGACCTTTTCAAGCTGAGGAAGAACAACACCGGCTACGACATCAAGCAGCTCTTCATCGGCGCGGAGGGTACCATTGGCATCATCACTGGCGTCTCAATCATCTGTCCTCAACGGTCAAAGGCAGTAAACGTAGCATTCTTTGGTTTGGAGTCTTACGAGAAGGTCCAGCAAGCCTTCCGGGAAGCCAAAGGACAGCTCTCTGAGATCTTGTCAGCCTTTGAGCTCATGGATTCTGAGAGCCAGCAGCTTGTCAAGAAGGTCACCAAGAACAATTTCCCTCTGGAGAGTGAATACCCATTCTATTGCCTTATCGAGACCAGCGGCTCAAACGCGGAGCACGACAATGAGAAGCTGGAAGCTTTCCTTGAGGACGTCATGACCAAAGAAATCGTATCAGACGGCGTGGTGGCACAGGACGAAACCCAGCTCAAATCACTCTGGGGCTGGCGAGAGGGTATATCCGAGAGTTCAGGCGCATTCGGTGGCGTTTACAAATACGACGTCTCAATACCCTTGAAGTCGCTATACCGGCTGGTAGAGGAAACCAAACAGAAGATTCAAGCCGCTGGTCTGATGGGCGATTCCGACGAGTACCCTGTCGTCGATGTCGTTGGCTATGGGCACATGGGTGATTCCAACCTACACCTCAACGTGTGTGTGAGGCGATACGACAAGGAGGTCGAGAAGGTTCTGGAGCCCTACGTTTTTGAGTGGATCAAGGAGCACGAGGGCAGCATCAGTGCTGAGCATGGTCTTGGTTTGGCGAAGAAGAAGTTCATCGGCTACAGCCGCAGCGACAACATGATAGGCCTGATGAAACAGATCAAGGACCTATACGACCCGGTATGTTACGAAGTCCATTGCTTCCCCTTCCTGGCTGACATCAGCCATTTCCACACTCGTATACACTTGCTAACCTCTGTGGCGAACAGAAAGGGATCATGAATCCATACAAGTACATGTAGAGATACGCCCGACCAACGGGGGAAATGTCACATATTTTGCTCCTCAATTTCTGTGATGATGTACGTGTCGATGGTGTAATGCAGCGTTTGCCACATAACTGTCTGCCCAGGGAAGGCTGCTATCTCGACTGCGGCACAATCACTTTTTAAGTGAGTGGCTTCTCTATTTGAGCCACACTCGGCCCAAATTTGTCCGGAATCTTCAAAAAAGATGCATGGGAGCTTACACAGCGGCTTGAGCGGTTATTGTCGCTTACGCTGTTTGATCCATTGGCCGCGATACGAATCCTTTGCGGACCCGCACAAGCAAGTCATGTTGGCTCGCCCTCGCACTCTGCACGGCCACAGAGACCTGAGACGAACTCATTGCAATCCATGCAGTCATGTCAATCGGGTGCTTATCCGACCCGCCAGTCATAAAGCAGCAGGTTTTCTTGTGTAACTACCACCTTCCACTCGAGGCGCATCGAGCTAGCGAATTATACGCGCTGTCAGCCCTACGGCCCAGTGCACACAAACATGAGCTTACGGAGTACAATCCTTCCCATCCGCCTCGCCAATCACACCCTGCCACCCGGTGAGCAGGGATGGTCGCACGCAGACACGGAAGGCCTGCAGGTTGATGGTCGGTCGGTCCTCGAACTATCGTCACGCAAGCCATACTCAAGCAAGGAAGGCTTCGCTCGCTTTGGTGAACCCGGTCCACCCACAACCAATATATGTGAATGGCTGAGCAAGAGCAGGTCCCGGATTCGAGAAAAGTCCTGCGGCACTCGTTCCACATTGTGGCTCATCGCGCCGTCTGCTGAGCCTCGGGGATCTTCAATCCCTAGACCTTTCTCACTTCACTTCACTTCACTTCCCTTCACCCTACTTGATGCTGGTGGTGGCGAGATGCTGCTCTGCTACAATCATTCCAATCTGGGTTGTGTTTTCGTTCATTTAGGCAGAGGAGGCAAATAACGTGTCCAGAAACCGTGAAGGGACAGGTCTTCAGTCGAGAGGCATCGCGGAGCGGCGGGCTATGTGCCTATGCAAGCACGAGATGACAGGCAGACCTCAGCCCCCACAACACCTTTCCCCGTACTTTTATACCGGTGCCCAAATACCCTTCTCTCCCGTCGCCCAAAAGGAGCCACACTAGTTCTATCGTTGAAACCTTCCCAGCAATACTCTGCCTCTTAATGTTATCACTGTTTCACCCGGCGTCTTGCCTCATGATATGAACAGTCAGGATGGTAGGCGTTCCAGGCAAATACAAAGGCTGTAATACGTGCAGAAGCCGAAGAATTAAGGTAAGTCTGTGCCGACTGCAACGCTTGGATCTTGTCGCTAACGTCCTTGCCCTATAGTGCGATAATGAGCGTCCACACTGTCGAAAATGTATAGACTCCGGGCGAGAGTGCTTAGGATACCGTAGGTTTCTTTACTTCTCAACCACTGGCTCGACCTTCTCGTTCGTCTCAATCAAGCATCACTAACACTAGTTCGAAGAGCGTGAGACAGTGTTTATTGTTGGAACAGTCGAAGACAAGGGGCGATGCAGCAGCCATCCGCCCCGAAATGTTAAAAGTCCCAAGAAATCTCCATCCCCACCGATGGAGGCTGAACACAGAGCATCCTCTTTAGTACCGTTGCAGCCTCTCTCTCCAGCTTGGCTTGACCAACTCCACGTGGAAGGGACCGGATCAACCCGTCGCCTCGAGATCGTTGCTCTACACACACCATTGGGGACCGTGGCCCGAAGCAACTTTGGGGACAGTGGTGAAACGACGGCGATATACGTAGCACCGACAAGCGCTCTCGACATAAGGCCCTCGTTCGAGAACATAGACTTCAAACTTCGCTCTCAATGTCTTGTGAGCGTCTCGCCAGCGAAAGAGGAGGCCGGCTCCTCGACAGCGGACAGCGCGCTGCTTTTCCTGTTCGAACACAACTTCCCCCTGGCATCTGCTGGCTTTCACGATGCTACAGCCCAGATGGAAGGAATCAGACAGCTTGGCCCCGCGGAGTTCCAAAGGTTCCCTTCACACCACTTCTTCAGCCGTGTCTATCGGCCCTGTGCCATCACAACAGCCCTGATGAACAGAACAAGCACATTCTGCGCCGAACAAGACTGGGTCACGTTGCCCTTTGAGCTGCACCACAAGACCTCGTTCGACAGCCTCCTCGACACCTTGGCGCGGATCACATGCCTCCTGCGGCAGCTCGACCACATCACAGCGCTGGACCCGACACTGGCCCGCAGGTCGATGGCCCAGGATCTCCTCGGGAACTGCCTCGGCGCGAGGGCCCAGCTCGAGCAGTGGTATGTCTCGGCGTTCGACCCCCGCCGGCGGCGATACTGGGTCTCGCACGACCAAGGCGAGCAGATCCCATTCCCCGAGCCCTTCTCCTTCCAGGACCCGCTCTCCTCGCTCTCGTTCACGTACTACTGGGCTGCCCAGGTCCTGCTCGCCCCCTGCCTGGAGACGGCCGTCCACAGCGTCTTCTCGCCCGTCGTCGACGCCTACCCCCACCAGGCCTTCCCCGATCTCCCGCCGCAGCTCGCCATCGACCCGGACAGCTACGGCGCCGTCAGGGTTAGGGAGATGGCGGTGAATGTGTGCCGGGCACTGGACTTCGCCCTGGCGGTTACGACGCAGCCAGACGCCCTGGCCTTTCCCGTCAAGGTGGCCGAGACGTTCTACGCGGGTCTTGCCAACCAGACGGGCGACGGTACCCTCGAGCTCATGTGGCTGGGTGCGTTCAGGGAGCGAGTATCATCGAGGGCACGGGACATTGCTGGTGTCATGATGGAGAAGGACTGGGTTGACTTTGCTCAGTGGTGACCAGACATGGCACATCGAACTCCATCTGTACGAGTTCCACGACACGTTACGAAAAATTGCTTCTAGACCATGATACGTTCGCTGAGCTTTTGGGAGGATGGGGCATCATGAACACTGCCTATGTATGTACACACAACGAACGCATCTACGCATAGTATGCCTAAGTCTGTTGGTTTCGCGAATATAACTAGTTCATGCAATTCTGTCGATACGTGTTATGTGGTGCCTTTCCTTCTGGTAGCTCCTCGTTCCCAACTATGCTGGCCCCTTCAGGTCGACCAACTGTCGGGGTCTAGGGTATAGAGCGGCTACTTCCAATTCCTGCACCGCAGGATGTCTTGACCACCGCTGGACATTTGCTTCATGTCTATTTTGCGTTGCGATTCAGGGTCCGAGAAGCAGGAGGAAGACACACAGCACGCAGGGTTTCAAGACAAGACCATCGGCTGCACGCCAATCCTGCAACGATCCCGGCACGACAACCTCAACCGGGACATTTCACATTGGTCCTTATCCTGCTGCCTAGTCACTGAGAGAGAGAGAGAGAGAGAGAGAGAGAGAGAGATGCCCGGCCACGATCAACACTCCCACGTCCGTAGCCCACCGGCCAAGACGACGTTTGGTTGCCGCCGGATGTTCATCTGTGGCCGGCCTACACGTCCACTTCACGCGATCGCACAAAGCTGCCTCACAGGTGATTAGCCTTACAACGTCAAGCCGCATGCCCGACCCTCCACTGCGCCTCACCACGATGCCGTCGAGATGGGGAATGCTAGATGGAAAACGGACTAGCGGGGCTGTGGGCCCCCTGGTTTTCATTACTGTGTTAATTCTGCTGCCTAGTTATTCCATTGTCCCTTGGAAGGGTACCCAAGGCCGAGGCACTGGGAGGGGCGAACATGCAAGGCTGAGCAGCTATTGTGCATATCATAGTGCACTTCCTGCCGAGATCACAGTGGTTTCCATGCAGCGCTCGGTGCATTAGCCGGACAGCTCGCACACATGGGACTTTGCTTGGACGGGGTTGATGTCAGGCTTATATGCATGACCTCGACGACAGACATGACCTCTGGCGCCAATGGGGGCCGAACCACCTGCCACGCAGCGGTGCCTGGGAGGCTGGCGCCTCTGTGAGGCTCGCCATTTGGTCGACTATATGAGGGTACGACGATGAATACAGGTTTTGGCCTCTTGGCACAGGAATTAGCATCCTGGTGTATGCCAGACCCGCGCAATCCATCGATGGTAGGGCATATTCTGGCAGGCAATGCCCGTTCCATTGGGGCTGGGACACGATCCCGCCCGCCATTTGGCTGGCATCTCGGCCCCCGGTCGTCTTCATAGATTGAAGACGTGGTGAGTCAGCAGCCACAATCTTGTCAGCATGGCTCCATCGAGGGCCGCAGAATGGTTCGCCGATTGGGAACACGAGGCAGGGAGCCTTGTGAGGCGTTACACGGCCCCTCCCGTGTAGCATGGCATCTCGTGCATCTCGTGATCTGGGGTGCTCGTGGGTGCAACCTGCATCTGAATTTGACCGAGATCCCCCAAAAGTCGCCGACCGTATACGATGTCAGCATCGACATGCCACAGTCACTGATGAGGTCGAGAGAACGTCGGACAAGCGACTGGCCTCATCTGCACGCAGAGCTTGAATGCAGCCAAGGAGAGGATCGCAACGTCAAGCCACTCACACTGGACCCAAAGCATACCAGCCAAGTATACCGTGCTCGGAACTGTGAGAGCTCCATTGGCTACATCGTGTAAAACTGTGACATCGTCTCACAGACCAACGCGGGTAAACAGAAGCGCTCATATGGCTTATGCCGCCCCCAATCCTGCGCGACCTCGTCATGTTTGTGTCACTCTGAACAGCCGCCGTCCCTCGTCTCCCACATCGGCTTCCTCGCCATGTGGCGCATCCACCAAGAGACGAGCCCATTGGAAACGACACTTGCTCGTTATTTACGGGCAATCCCCAATTACAGGCACCCGGGTACACCAGACAGTCTCGTGGACCTGCCGGGGCGGACTAGACCCATCTGGTCGATTTCAATATGAGTATGCTGCCAGTCCATGGGAAACGCACCCTCCCAAAGGCTGGTGAATTCTGCTGGAACAGGATCAGCCTATGATACATAGGCTGGGGCTGGATGGAGGTGCGTATGGGTACTCTCTTTCCCCCGACCCTGGGAAGACTTCCAGAGTGATGTATTTCCGAACAAATAGCATCGATGGTAGAGACCGGGGATACTGACCCCATAAAGCCAGAGAACGGTGCCTACTGCCAGCCCCAGCCCATTCGTCCAAAGGTATAGCGGCAAGATAGAAGGGGGGGGGCAGTAACACTGTGGTAGCTCCATGGTCATCCAGGCAAGAAGAGCCTCTTCACGATCATCTGATGGGCCAACCAAGGCTCGCCGGAGTATTTAGACTATTCAAGGTTCAGCAGACAGCTGCCGTTCAAATCTTGTGTCCCAGCAGTCGTTGATGTGAGCGGGTTGGTAAAAAGCTTGCGTTGGAGGGCAGTCCTTCGGACGAAGCCAGAATTTGGTCGTCCAAACATCAGACCCCAGGACTAGAGCTCTAGTTGACAGTAGCTAGCGATCAAACGACGCGCCCAGGCAGCGCAACCACTTACACCAATTTTCGGACCATTGTGTGTCTGTACCTGTCAACGTTTTAAGCCTGCAAAACAGTCCGTCAGCACTCGGAATTTTTCTCAAATGTTGCAATAATTTCAAAGCATCTGAGCATATTTCAGCGAGGAATTGAGTGAGGCACAGGCAGCACTTAGTTGCCGCTCAGGCTGAAACCACACCCGTCATCGAGAGTGAAGAGTTATCGAGAGCGGCCACTCCCGTGACCTAGCAACGAAACGCTTACGCCACACCACCCGTAACATCGGTGCTGTCGAAAGAGGAATTTTTGTGATGCAAAGTCGCAGAGAAAGCAACTGGTGCGACGGCAGTTGACTCGCACGACTTGGGCGAGTGCGCTCCCACAATAAGGAACGCACTTCACGATGTGGAAGCGTCTGTCTTTTGGGTGAGTCTGCTGGGGAAACCCCAAACGGGTCATCCTGTTTGTGAATCTACTTTTAGAGTAGATATAAAAGGGAATTGTCTGATATCAACCCTCGGTCAATCCCTTGACGGTCAGTGCCTCCCGGGTAGTTGCCGACTGGTTTCCTGCGTACCGCACTCTTGAGGTACGACGGTCCTTCGCCGGGCGGCCTGTGTCCCGGTAGTCAAGATGCCCTCTCGGCAGCCTCGACATGGTCAGTCTGAAGTCAACCCAGACTCAGGACCCTCCAGATGGGATGATGGGATGGCTCATGATTACAGTACCGGGGGGCTGAGCAAGAACTGTCTTGCGTATATTGTCGCAGCCCACTCGAACCTGCCTGGGAATGTCCTCGAATTGAGTGCGAGCCGGGGGACACGACCCAGGGGGGGAGGGGGTGGTGTTGGGAGGGAATTGGCAGCACTTTGCAACATCATGCGGACTCGGGCGTGTGAAGCCTACCGGATGAGGCAGCCGCAGCGGGAGAGACCAGCATCGGTCGGTGGCGGCACACCCGCAAATAGAAGGAGGCCGTTGGGATACCGGCCGCAAGCTCACGTCTCGGATGTGGCGATTGCCTTGTGTGCCTGGATGCACCATGCCTGGGCGGGCGATTTGCATGAACAGGCGTGGGGCCTGGGGAAAGGGGCGGCGCCGAGGGCAGAAGGTGTGGTAGACGGGCGGAGGCTGTGATTTGCCGCCGAGAAGGTGGGATGAGGACGTCGTCGAGTAGGCAGAGTTTCAGATAACTTGGAGCAGCCATAGACACCAAGAGGCAGGTAGGAATAGGCATAGTCTGGCCCCTTATTTCGTCTGGACTAGGAGGCCACAACCTTGAACAGACCGTAAGGGTAATCCGTGGTCTTGGGCGAGGGCATGAGCATGTAAAAGGTCGATGCAGCCCGCATCTTCTGGTGTTGAGGAATTTGTGAGAAAGGATGATTGATCAACGGCCGATTTGTGCAACAAGAAGAGCCAGCCCTTCAGTCCAGACGAGACCAGCCAGGTCAGGTCAGGCCATTCGTTTCGTGTCATATCATATTATACCAGACCGCGCATATCATATCACAATTCCGGGTTTTTGTGAATAGCATCGCACCCCAAATCTCGAATCCGCTGGTGCTCATTTCGTCGGTTGCTGTGTACGGGCGTTGGACCGAAATCGTTTGATTGGGGATTGGCCAGCCAAATAAAACAGACTCCTGAACGGGCCTAGAACGGCTGTCAGTTAGCGCCACTACCGACAAAATGCAGGCCCAAGATGGGGGAGCGGTGGGTCCCTCCGGCAACACGCTGCACTATTTACCAGGCGGGGAACACGAGCTGTCGACAACAACCAATGCGACGCCGCCATCTTTCGATCCAGGCTATGACAGGCCGCCCTCGTTAATCTCCACGACCTCCGACTGCCTGTCGGACACTTTTAGCAGCTACGACTCTAGGAGATCCACAGTTAGCAGCGTCTCCTCCGCCGCGACAGCTCAGAGCCAGAGCCAGAGCCAAAGCCAGGGTCAATATTATCAACATCACCACCATCAACAACAGCTCCTCTCGTCGCCTTCTTCTTCTTCTTCCTCCCGCTCCTGCGACCCACAATCACAAGCAAATTCCCCGCAACGCCCGCTGACTCGGAGCCGCGAGAACGCCAAACAACTGCATGCTGCCCGCCTCCAGAAACGCGCCGCCTCCCAGAGCTTGGCATCAGACCCTGCCGCCGACGACAAAGAAAAGGACGCCTGCAAGAACGACCGCGACCCGGACGACGTCACCTCCCGCGCCCGCAGACGAGCTGGGACCGCACGCCGCTTTCGCAAAGGCACAAACCCCGACTCTCGACAGGCTGGTCTCGCCGCCACCGAACCAGGTCCACCGCCCCATGAGAAGCTCCTAACCAAGATGGCCTTTGCTGAGCAGCAGCACTGGATTACCGTCCAGCAGAAGACTTTCACAAAATGGCTCAACACAAAGATAGATGTCCGGGGCCTCGAGGTTAAGGACCTGGTCAAGGACCTGAGCGACGGCGTATGTCTTCTCCTCTTTGGTCTCCTGTGCCAGCTGCTCGCCCCACCCATGAGTGTGCACTCGGTCGCTAACACGCTCCTCGCGATTAGGTCATTCTCATCCACTTGTTAGAATGCTTGTCTCAGGAGTCTCTCGGCCGGTATGCCGCCAAGCCAAAACTCCGGGTGCAACGCTTTGAAAACGTGAATCTCGGCCTGGACTTTGTAAAGTCGAGAGGGATCCAGATGGTAAACATGGGTGCCGAAGATGTCGTCGACGGGAACAGGAAGATCATACTCGGCCTGATATGGACGCTCATTTTACGATTTACGATCAGTGACATTAACGCGGAGGGCATGACGGCGAAGGAGGGTCTGTTGCTATGGTGTCAGCGCAAGACGGCCTGCTATGAGGAATGCGAAGTCCGGGATTTCAGCGCGAGCTGGAACGACGGCCTGGCCTTCTGTGCCCTCTTAGATATCCACAGGCCCGACTTGATCGACTACGACCAGCTCGACAAGTCCGACCACAAGGGCAACATGCAACTTGCCTTCGATATCGCCCACGAGGAGATCGGCATCCCCAAGCTGCTGGACGTTGAAGATGTGTGTGACGTGCCGAAGCCTGATGAGCGAAGTTTGATGACTTATATTGCCTACTGGTTCCACGCCTTCTCACAGATGGAGAAGGTCGAGAACGCCGGTCGACGGGTGGAGAAGTTTGTGAACAACATGCAGGGCGCGTGGGAGATGCAAAGCGCCTACGAGAGGCGCATGAGAGCACTTCTCAAGACCATTCGGGAACAAGTGATGAGCTGGCAGACGGCCCAGTTTGAGGGAACCTACGCCGACGCAAAAGCACAAGCAGCCCAGTTCTCGGCATACAAAAGAGGGGAGAAGAGGGAGTGGGTAGCAGAGAAGAGCGAGTTGGCAACATTACTAGGCAACATCAAAACCAAACTCGGCACGTACCGCCTCAGGCCTTACGATCCGCCAGCTGAAGTGAGCTTGGAGACCCTGGATAAGGAGTGGACGAGCCTTTCAAGCGCAGAGATGGCCAGGGGTCAACTGATAAACGAAACCATCCGAGAGTAAGTCATCCGCTCCGGCCATCCGGTTCCACATACATGAGCACATGCTGAAATTCGTATCAGCATCAAGAACGCTTTGCGCAAATCGTTCGCCGATAAAGCAAATGACTTTGCCATGGCCCTCAACACAATGCAGCTGGCCATATCAGGGCTGGAGGGTGATGTCGAGGATCAATTGCACCATGTCCGCAAGCTCAGTGACAACCTCCCGCCCCTGGACGCCTACCTCCAGAAGATCGCCGAGGTCGACGCCAAGTGTGAAGAGGCAAACATTGAGGAGAACGACTTCACAACATACACCTACGACGAGCTCTGCTACGAGCTGTCCCTGGTCAAGTCGTCAGTGTCCAAGAAGCTGTCTTTCCTGGACAACCAGATGGTCGCGCGCAGCATGACCAACCTCACGCCGATCCAGCTCGAGGAGTTCGAGTCCGTGTTCAAGCACTTCGACCGCGACGACTCCAACAATCTCACCGAGATCGAGTTCAGCGCTGCGCTCGCGTCCCTGGGGCTGGTCTTCTCCGAGGACGAGATGCACGACTACTTCGAGGACGCATCCGACGGCCGCGACCGCGTCAGCTTCGAGCAGTTCATCCGCTTCATGGTGGATGTGACCGAGGACCAGAACACGGCCGAGCAGGTGTTCCAGTCGTTCCGCGAGGTCGCGGACGGCAAGCCGTACGTCACCGAGATGGACCTGCGGCACTCGCTCGTGCCGGACGAGGTCATCGAGAAGCTCATCGAGATGATACCGCCGCACAATGGGCCAGACATGCAGACGGACCGCGGGCAGCCGCAGTACGACTACATCGCCTTCATGGAGAAGATGATATCAGACGAGCGCGCCGCCGCGTTCGGGGTCGGACCCGGGTCCACGACCTCGGGCAGGTCCAGCCCGACCAAGAGCGGCGGCCCCTTGTCGGAAAGGACAAACGGCTCCAACGCCAGTGGCAGCCCAAAGAGCCCTGCGAAGGGCAACGGCGCCAGCTGATTTTGCCATGTCGAGGGCTGGAACTCCCGCCTGCCTCGCTTCTTCTGAGGCCGTAGCCCATGCATGCAATTACCGTAACTTAACATACCATAACCGAGTCAAATCAAGTCCACGATTGGGGCCAAGGGGAAAGGGGGCGAAATTTGGGATGCAACGGGCGTTCCGGGCTTCCACGAAACTTAAATTTGCATGCCCAAGCGAACGAATTCCAGTTTTCTTTTTGTTCATTTGGACTTGCTTCGCGCTCATCATCATCGCCATCAGCCATCGACACTACATAATCTTAGTATATAGGGCGGGGGGTTTGTACCTCCTACGAGACACTCCCCACCCCGGTTCACGACCCAGGACGTATATGCCGCCGGCCCCAAGGATGGGAGGACATGAAAGGTCAGGGCAGGGGCGAGTATTGGTTGTTCCATTTTGTTTTGTTTGTGGGGACGGGCGCAAGGTGTCCAAGAAACGGTGCCAACACATCAGGTCGGTCCACTTGCGCATTGCTCACACACAACGTTACGTGGTCTGGTACCAGAGGCCAAGTGTTTATACCTGCAGGGATACGTACGTAGCTTTCGTAGAGAAGAGAAAACAAAATTCCCAAATGTCACATAAAAGCAAAGAAAAAACACACCAGGTCGCCGCACCCTCATGTGTTGACAGAGGATCTTCTTTTCCTACCAAAGGCTGCCTGGCTCAAACCTGAGCAAATGGCCCAGTGACTGAATGAGTGTGTATATCCACATGCTACAAAATCAAAACCTTTCCAAACGTCCGGCCCAATGCTGTAGTAGTAAAATCACATACGCCTGTAAGCCCGCCCCGCCCCGGGGCCCCTAGCCCGTCTTGCCAGTTCCAGTCTATTTTGTCCCAATGTGCAACCGAGAAAGAAACCAAACCAACAAAACAAACTCGCCCGAGCCATGTTCAACCCCGTCTTGTGCCTTTACAACTCAGCAGACAAGTGACCTCACTCTTTGAAAGCTCCCATGTCATTCAAAGCGCCCGCCAGCCTCCTGTAGTCTCGGAGCAGCTCGAGAACCTCACCTATCTTCAGGTCCCCAGGATTCTGCATCTCCATAAACCGCTTGTTCGGCGGGTTGATCTTTGGTGTCTCCTTGGGAGGTAGGGTAGTTGCCAAGTCAGGAAAAGCCTGTGCATGTGCTCTTGTCAGCTCCACCATCCTCCCTTGGGTTCTCTCCATAGAGCAGTTGGGTCGATCAGAACTACTTACCGTAGCCAAATCACCCCCATCAGCAGCCCCCGCCCTAGGTGGCACCTGCGGTGTGACGGGCTGCGACGGGGTCCTTGCAAAAGCCCGGAAGGACCCGATTCCCCCTGCCAGCTTGGCCATGGGGTTCAATGAGTTTCCGAAGTTGCGCATCGAGTCCATGATGGCCGGGTTGGCATTGGCGGTTGTGGGGGTTGCGCTGGTTGGCGTTTGTTTCTCCTTGTCGTCTCCAAAGACGGCGGATAACCTCTTTGTCGAGCTGCCTGCGCTCCTGGAGCTGTCGGCGCTGTGGTCTCGCACGGACGACGGTTTGCGCCCGCTGATAAGGTTCAACATCCTGTCATCCCTTGGATGTGGCCGCTTGTTCTCCGTGTCGTCGGAATTCATCAAGGAACTGGTGGTCGACGTGTCGTCCTCCGGCGGGGGAGTGCCGATCAACTTCCTGGCATCCTCGAGCGTCTTGGGAGCAGCGACTTCTTCACCGGCGCCGGCGGGCTCTCTCAGCCTACCAATGAAGAACCTATAGCTGTCTCCTAAGCTGTTGCCGATGGTCTTCAGTCCGGCGTCTGCAGTATTGCGCATCGCGTCGCCGGCGGCACCAAGAGCCTGAGCTGGCGTATTCACCAGGTCACTAAACCGGCGGTTGCGCTGCTGGTCCTCCCTGACTTTCGTCGCTTGCGAGGCTGCGAGTTTCCCCGTGCTCTCGCCGGCCTGCTCTGCAGCGGTGCTCGCAGTGGACAGTCCCGGCGAGTAAGCGGGTGGGAATGTTTCAGCCCTGGGCGTGCCCGGCCGGCTTGATGGCCTGACAGGCCCTGAAGGAGCCTCATCTGATCGCAGCGTGGACAGGTCGACGGTTTCGAGAAACCCGATTGCTGCCTCCAAGTTTGTCAGGCAATATGCTGCCTCCCCGACGAGTTTGGGTTCCCACCGGAATCGTTCAATGAACCTCAGGTCGCTTGTGACGTTCATGTTCTCGGGTGGGAGGGTAATCAAAGTGTAGATGAGCATGGGCATTATCTCATCAGCCGAAGATGACGGGTGGAAATTCGACAGCGTATCCACAATGCTCTTGTGAGCGAGCTTCAGGTGGTTGAGCTTGCCCAGGGGGTAGCGACTGTCGTTCATGGCTATGAGCTCTTTTCTAGCCCCGTCGAGCCACTTCCGCACCTCCTCTGCCTTCTCGGCCTGGGCCTCAGGGGGCTCACTGGGCTCCGTCAACTGGACGCCCAGGTCAGCAAGACCGATGCCAACAACAGCCAATGCTGCCGTCTTGGAGCGGAGTACGTCGTCTGCAGCTTCATCCTGGGTCGTACGATGTCGATATATTTTGGCGTAGATTCCCTCGCACAGCCGCCTCTCGACGGCTTCTTCAAGTGTGCCGCGTCGCTGCTCGATGGCCTTCCGTGCCTTCTTCCGCTGTGCCAGCTCATCCGCCGTGATCAATTGCTGCTCGGGCTGCTCTGCCTTGGGGGTCCCAGCCTTTCTGTCCTTGCTCCCGATGGCTGCAGCTTTGGCTCGTAACAAACTCGTGGTGGAAGCCCTAGAAGAGGCGGAGGGCGCGGGAGAAGAGCCGCGGTTGTGTCTTGTGAGAAGCGCGGAGATATGTGTGTCTATATGGCGAGCGGCTTGTTGGTAGAAGGTTTGGAACAGATGGGAGATGTCTTCGATATTTGGAGGTGTGGGCCGTGATCTGGCAGACAGGGACTCTATGAAGTTGTCTGTCAGGCTGATCAGCTCGATGGGCAGGTCATCGAGGTCGACCGAGGCCCGGGGCTGCTCAGGAGGCTCGTCGTCACGTTGCGAGTTCTCGAAGGCATCGGTGGTAGCGCTCTCTGGTTCCTCGACGATCTGAGAGGATATACCGGTGGTTGTTATCTTTGGGAGAACGCCGTTCTGGATAGTGCTGGCCCTCTTAGGGCGAGCGACTGACAGAGGATCATCGTTCTCGGCTCGGGTGAAGGACTTGGCTGTCCTCAAGGGATTGGGCCTGGGGTTCGGAGGGGGCATCACTTTTCCTGCAAGTGTGACTGTGAAGCTGGAGAACATGGCTGGCTGTCAGCTGGTGCGCGTCGGAGGCGTGGGAGCAGGAGGTGTAGAGACGGAAGAAGGGCAGGCAGAAAGTAAGGCAGGGCTGGACGAGACAGGAGGGACGTTGTTAATTAGACCCTGGAGACATAAACGACATGACATACAAGAGGGCGGTATGACGAATGCACGGCAATGCAGGACCAGCGGGATATAAGGGACGCGATATGCTATGCAGCATGCATTGGAATCGGGGCGA
Source organism: Diaporthe sp. PMI_573 (assembly GCA_021399435.1). NCBI lineage: Eukaryota > Fungi > Ascomycota > Sordariomycetes > Diaporthales > Diaporthaceae > Diaporthe > Diaporthe sp. PMI_573. Next base: position 665,255 of record JAJTUP010000036.1, read on the forward strand.
TTCGATGGGCCGGCGAGTGGTGGGCAGTGCGCATAAAACACCAAGGCGGCGGTTGAAACCAGCGGACGGGCAGGTAAGGGGCGGGCGGCAGCAAAGCAGGCCAGGCCGTCACCAGCCAGCTATGCCGTCCACGAGGCCGAAACGGTCATGAGCAGGCGGGGACGGTGTCGGCTCGTTCATCCACAGCGAGTCGTCGAGTCGAGTAAGCCAGGCCGCCTGTTTGGACCAAAATAAACAAAACAACCAGGGGTGGCCAGTGTCAGTGTCAGTGTCAGTGTCAAATTGTCAGTCGAGTTGAGGGTGGGCACAAGAGGTGCAGCAGGAAGTTGAAGTGAGCTCTCATATCATAAGCTCCCGACCGGTCCACCCGCAGACAACTCAGTGCCTGTGGTGCACATCTGTACCTGGACGTGCATTAAAGGGTGGGGCGCACCCCTGCTGCCCCACCGACAGGAGCGATGACGGAGCTGCAGCTGTCAAGCCAACCCATGATTGCGATCTCCTGGTGCTCGGTGATGCGAAATGGCCCGTTGTTCCCGTCTCGCCCCGGCCAGCACTCTTGTCCTTGGTCCCATCATTCCTCCTCGTCATTGTCATCATCATTCAGCAGCCTATGATGTGCTGTGCCGGGATGGGATTGAACCTCTCCTCGCTCGCACACGTGCTACCTTTCTCGATGATGGTATCACGAGTGCCTGGCCTTTGCCTGCCTGCAGGCCCAGTCAACCGTTCGCAACGCCCGCTTGCTTGACTGTCACTCCTTGCTGCACTCAGGGAGGGGGGGGATCAGCATGTCAGGGTCACATGCCAGCCTGATGTTCCCTCTAGCTGCTGATAGCGCAACCAGCCATATGACCAAGATAAGCCCGCCTCTGTGCGGTACTTGCCCCAGCCTGGGTAGGCCCGGTAAGTGCTGTGGTCGACCCTTCCCATCCCTGCCGGTTTGACGTCGTCATCCATACACATGGTAGACTACATGTGCCTCCCGCGGTCCATGTAGGCAGACGGCCTGCGCCTCGTCCCTTACTCTCACAACTCGCCTCATTCAACTCCCACCTCGTCTCCGAAACGGGTGTTATCTACAATCATTACATTCCCTGCCTGAACTGCACTGCTCCTTCCATTCACATCTCTCTGCTACGGAACCCTCATTACCTCCCTGCCGCTCAGCACATCACCACCATGATCATCCGGCGCAGGGCTGCGGGTGGTGATACGTGCACCTCTGCCGGCAGAGTAACCGCCCATCTCCTCTTATCGTTCCTCGCCTTCTCGCCATCATCCACCCACGCTGCCAGCCAGCCCAGAGCAGACGACCAGGCAGTCCTGCAATTACACCCCGACTACTTCCAACCTGCCCCTGAGGCCCCGGCTCCTGCAGACCACACATTTGTAAGCCCTTCCACTTCCGCGACACCGCCCCCATCATCACCTTGCCACGGCATCGGCACTGACTCGCACCTCTCTATCCAGACTCTCAGGCATGTCTACCATCATGGCACACATAGACACCCGACTCTACACAGGAAACAAGATGTAGTACAAACAGACCAGGACATATGGCTGGCTGCCGAGGACGACCATCCCGAGTTACGGCTGCCGCCATTACGAGCACGGAGCGATGCCACCAGGATCCAGAGGCTTGTCGATAGACGACCGAGTGTCGTGGATCCCATGGTTGCCATATCAAGACAACAAGGCTACGTCTCGGTCTTATCGCCAGATGCCTGGACTCTTGATGACATTCCTGGGCCCAACATCACCGATAGGGACACCATCGTCAGTCTTGCCTACATGGCCGCAAACGCATACGTCGATACTCCAGACAATGCAGAATGGTCAGAAGTCGGCGATCCCTTCAATAGGTCGGCCGATTTTGGGTGGGAGACTGATGGACTTCGGGGACACATTTTCGCCGACGACACAAACTCGACCGTCGTAATAGGGTTGAAAGGCACGTCGATGGCTATATTTGATGGAGAGGGCACGACCACGAACGACAAGGTCAATGATAATCTGTTCTTCAGCTGCTGCTGCGCTCAGCAGGGGCCCTGGCTGTGGCATCAGGTCTGCGACTGTGCGACGGGCACATACTCGTGCAACAATACCTGTGTGGTGCAGGCACTGAGGAACGAGAGCAAGTATTACATGGCCGCGAGGGAATTGTACTCAAATGTCACAGCACTCTATCCGGATTCAAACATCTGGATGACTGGCCATTCCTTGGGAGGCGCTATTAGTGCCATGCTCGGCCTCACATACGGCCTGCCCGTGGTCACATTCGAAGCCGTCCCTGACGCCCTCCCGGTCGGCCGACTCGGCCTCCCGGTCCCACCCGGCGCCGACCCAAGTAATCCTCAAACACGAGAGTACACCGGCGCTTACCACTTCGGCCACACCGCAGACCCGGTGTACATCGGGACATGCAACGGCGCGACGGCATCATGCTCCTACGGTGGATACGCCTTGGAGTCGGCATGCCACACCGGCCGTGAGTGTGTCTACGACGTCGTGGCCGATAAGGGTTGGCGCGTTGGCATCGGTACCCATAAGATTCGGTCCGTCATCAACGACGTTATACTCAAGTATGATGAGGTCCCCGAATGCAAGTTCACGCCCGAGTGTCGTGACTGCGCCAACTGGAAGATGTACGAGAGCAACGGCACCGAGACAACGACAACCTCGAGTTCGACTTCCTCCACCAAGACCAGAACAAGAACGGAGACCTGCAAGACTCCTGGTTGGTGGGGTTGCTTGGACGAAACCACGACCGGGACGGCCACAACTACGACTACTACAAGCACATCTACTTCGACCTGCAAGACCCCCGGCTGGTTTGGTTGCAATGACAAGACCACACCAACCACCACTACCACTTCGTCATCATCGAGTACCGAAAGTACCACCACTACCACCACATGCGAGACGCCCGGTAACTTCTGGGGATGCTGGGACACGACTACCACGTCGGGATCAACCACGGGCGCCGCTACCTCGGAGCCAACAATGACTGGCCCGTCCGTGACGACAACGCGGCCCATCACGCCGAGGCCAACGGTGTCACCCGCCCCATCACCCACGTCCACATCAGTAATACCGACTCAGTCGCACTGCACACGGAGGGGCTGGTTCGGTCTCTGCAAGGGCTGGGGCAAGCAAGGCGAGGACGAAATATAGCGGCAGCGTTTTTGTCTCGAGGACTGGGGTTGGGTCGAAGACACTTGATTTTGTGGGTGGTTGCTGGACATCAATGGGAACTTTGAGAGGGAAGTGATCGGGCAGGAATGGTTGGGCAGGCACTGGGAACGGCGTTTATTCGGGTTCAGGTTGACTTTTCAGCACACAGCCCTCGAGCTGAACCCTGCATCGGCATGTTAGATCTTTGAATTTGTAGATATCTCAATCCCTCGGCCTTGTTTAGTTTATACTTGTTCTCTCCAGGATATCGTAGCTGTGAATTTCTGATATCGCGAGCAGCTATGAGGTTGGCAGCCGGTCCATAAAAGTGTACGCAAACAAGCGCCAGACCTTGTCATTCTCTTCGTGTAATTGTATCTGCGTGGTCCGAAGAATCCAAAAGTACAAGTCTGCAATCACAAATCTCACAAAGTCATGTTGAGTTGGAAAAAGATGCTTTGATGCCAATTTCATTTCCATCCCATGCTTGCCGTTGACTCCTATTTTTACATACGTACAAGCTCATCCCTTGCCTATACAGAGCGAACATAATGCAAGTACCGTACGTAAAGTGCGTTCTGCGTGCGTGCCTTTCGTCTCATCCGTACGGCCGCAATGTACCAAGATACGTATGCGTGCTGGCCGCCCATCAGGTCATCCATGCTTCTGGCTGCCGCCCTTCGTTCATTATCTCCGATGCTCTTCATCTTGCTCGCTCAACATCTTGAATCACCATGCTCTCTCCCGATATCACATGCCTCAAACCCCTCCAACTCCTCCCAGGACAAACACTCAACTCTCACTTTGGCGATGGCAGAAGCCATGGACCCTATTATGCCCACCAAAATCTTGTCCTCGTGCACGTAAAGAAAAAGAAAAAGTGCGACGATGCGGAAGAAGCCACCGCCAGCAAAATCGTACACAGGAATGTGGTGATTATAAGAGATAGCAGTGTGGAAACCCTCTCAACAACGCAGAAGCTTTACTTGAAGTCCATAATCAGCCGAACATTAAAAATGAATATCGGATCCTTTCAAGCCGTTTTCTTTTTTTTTAATTTGCCACTTCTTCCTCGACCCAGCCGTTGAGGCCACCTTGAATGGCGAGGCCGTAGCCACCAAAGCTGGCTTGGTATTGGTGGCCACGTCGGACGCCATCGTCGCCGCCAGGACCAGAGCCAGGACCAGCGCCACTGTGGTAACCGTGGGGGCTGTTGTTCCCATTCTCGAAGCCTGGGGCCAGGACAGGCAGGCTGACCGCTCGGCTGTGCTGACCGCGTGTGTTGGGAGCGAGCAGACCACCAATGGTTGTCGGTCCAGAGCCGGAGTTCTGGTTTGCGTAACCGTTCGAAATGCTCGCGGACTGACCATGCCCAGAGACCGGACCTTCAGGGATTTGTAGAGAGAGCTCGTTTGGCGAAGATGAAGCGGTGCCGAAGAGGACAGCCTGCTGCGCAGCAAGAGCCTGGTTTTGCTGCTGGTGCTGGTGCTGGGCCTGCTGAGAGACCTGGTTCAAGTAAATGGTGAGTGGGTTGCTCTGTGTGAACATGCCCGGCTGACCATTAGTCGGGGATCCACCCTGCGCACCCTGGCCCTGTGGCGAGGGGACTTCGTTACGAGGGGACTGAGCCTGCTGCTGCTGCTGCTGGAGCTGTCGGGGCGGGTTGCCGCATCGATCCTTGCCGAAGTTGACCTTGAACTTCCTGTACTCATCCTTGCTTCGGACAGCCTCGATGGCCTTGATAGCATTGGCGATGTTGGTGAAGTTAACGAATGCGCAACTCTTCTCCCGCAGAGCATTGACCAGCTCGATCTCGCCATACTCAGAGAAGTCCTGTCTCAGCCTCTCCTCGGTCCAGCTTTCATCCAGGTTGCCGATGTACACGTTTCGTGACGCGCCGCCGCTAACAGCCAAGGCAATCGCCGGGGGTAGAGCGCCAGAGTGCTTGCCCCAGCCGATCTTCAACCGGCGGTTGTGGATCATGAGACCTTGAATGTTGCTCAGGGCGTAGAAAGAAGCGGCCGCGGTGGGGTCGATGAAGGTGACAAAGCAGATGTGCTTGTCCGGGATGTACCGAATGTGGTGCAACAGACCACCTCGCACGACGTTGCAGATCTCCTCGATGGTGGTCTCGGGGTGAATGTTACCGAGGTAGATGGTCCTGTTTCCGAGGTTGTTAATGCCACCAGCAGTAGTGGCAACAGCGGCAGCAGCCACGGACTGCTGGGCCAGGGCGCTGGAAATCAAGTCACGGTCAGCACCGGTCAGCATGTGGGCGTAACCAGGAGCAATGCCAAGGTACTGCGCAGCGTTCTGCTGTTGCGTCTTGGAGACATAAGCACAACGATCCTTTCCATAGTAAACTCGCCGCGGTGCCTGCCACTTTGCCTCCTGAGGGAGTTGGGAAACGGCCTTGATGGCATTGGCGATGGACAAGAAGTGGATGAATGCAATGTTCTTCTCGCGGACGATCTTCACAGTATCGATGGCGCCGAACTTGCCAAGGTCCTCCCGAAGCTCCTCCTCGGCGATCTCCTCAGGCAGGTTGCCGAGGTAAACATTCCGAGAGGCACCAGACTGCTGGACCGCGAGGGCAACAGACGTGGGCACCTGAGACGGCTTGCCCCAGCCAACTTTGATGTCCTGACCCTTGATGCAGAGCTTTTTCAAGATGGCATCAGAGTGGAAATGAGTTGCGGAGCTGGCGTCCAGGAAGGAGATAAAGGCGCAGTTCTTGTCGGGAAGCAGACGGACCGACTCGATCTGGCCACTGCGCACGTGGCTCAGGATTTCGTCGGCCGGAGTGTCCTGGGGGATGTTCCCGAGGTAGACCGTGCGGCTGGTCCCGCTGACCACTGGGCTCATGGTGGGAGAGCCAGGGTTCATGGGCATCTGCATTTGACCGCCCATGGTGCTATATCCCGCCGTAGGGGACTGGGGAGAAAAGAATTGAGGAGCTCCGTAGGTCGAGGGGGAGACATAACCCCCAGGAGACATCGGCTGCTGTACGGGACTCGACATGCCGTTCTGCTGGACCTGCTGGGCCTGCTGGTAGGCATTCAGATTCTGGAACTGACCATTGGCGAAGGCGGCCGGCGTGCCAGGCTGGAAGGGACTTCCGAGGAGCAGCTGGGACGGCAGGAGAGGCGTGAACTGCATATCAAAGCCAGTGCCAGGGGTGGTCAGGTCAGCCACGTTGGGCTGAGGCTGGTGGTGGATATTCTGGGAGTTGATACTCTGCGTGTTGATGGTGGGGATGTTGCCACGTCGGGGGTGTCTGTCGGCGAATCCAGATATGTTAGAAGTGAAGGCGCCGTGAGAGAACCCGGTGTCACTGTTAGAGGGCTTCGAAATATGGCCAGGGAAACGACCGTGACCACCGCTTGGACCGGCCTGGCCGATGGGACCGGGGTTGTGGTCCTGCATCCCGAGGAGATGAGGTGGGACAAGGTTGTCCCGACCGACTTGGGATAGAACAGCCGTTTTGAAGGATAAAAGTGCCCCTGCGAGAAGGCACTAGTCGAGATGCTTGGTGAAGGTGCGTTGACCTTGGACCGACGCTCCGTTGAAGTACAAAGGGGTATCTCAAAATTCCACAACCGGCGGCACGCGGTTGTGAAAAGGTTTGAAGCTGTTTAGAATTTGCAGGACAACCCGGGCTCGAAGTCAGGTAGCCACGCCCACGAAGTCGAAGAATACAATTGTATGCCGTATATGCAATTGAGGTTGTTGGAGTTGTTCAGGCCGACGTGTGACAGTCGGGAACAGGACTCGAGGCAGGAGGATCCAAGAAAAGAGTTCGAGGCGCGAAGGCGGTCAAAGGACGGGCGGCCCAAAATCCAGCGAGTCAAGAACCGAGTGTTTGAGTATAATGTCGGGGCGTGACGACAATTGGACGACAGCGATTCCCTCTAGTCGTGAATTCGAACAAAGACAGGCAGCCGGGACTAGAAGGACGGGCGGCGCGACTGGAGTCGTGGCGAGTCTCGAGGAGCGGAAGCCAGAAGAGGATATGCGATGAACGGGGCGGGCTCGCTCGACGGGGCTTTTCACGTGGGGTGAGGGTTTGTCTAGGTTCAGAGAGCACACGACAAAAAGACTACAACCAATATATGCTGAATAACGAGCGTGATCTCGAACAAAGTCAGGCAAGCCGGCGTAGAGCTGCTCGACGTGGATAAAGTGCCAGCGAATTAAAGAGGTGGCAGAAGGATTGCGAAGAGGGACGAAGAGAAGAAGCTGAGGCTCAGGCTCGTGATCGGGTCATGGGCGGGTTGAAAGGGCGATCCAAGGACACGAACGTGAACATGAGCGAACGAAAGGGGAGGATGAGCCTGAAAGAAGAGGTTCAAGATCAGAGCCAGGCAAGAAAAGGAGAGGAAGAGGTGGTGAATTGGTCCCGGGGGGGAGGTGAGAAGAGAGGGGACCAGGGACCGGGGCCTACTAGGTACATGTAAAATTGGACAGGTAGGGAGGGAAGGAGGAGGACTGGGGCAGGCGACGGGGGTCGTACTCGCGGTGAACATCTGAAGGTGCCCGCCGAAAGGGGCAAGGGCCAAGTCTAGTGCGCAGACCCCCGTCGCTGCAATTTAACTCTTCCGCGCCTTTCGTCGATGGGAGCAAAGGACAGGAAGGTTCGGCACACCATGTGCCAGCATGCAGCACGGTACCTCTCTGGCAATCTAGCAGTAGCGACGCAGTTCATCGTGAGGGGCATTAGGCCTTGGGATCAAGAAGGTCTGCAGCAGCTGCAGAAGAAGAAGAAGAAGAAGAAGAACCTTGCCTCTCACGACCACCGTCTGGTATGAAGAGCAAACAGACAAGCGGCTCAGCACGAGTCACCGCCTGTTGTCCTTCTCTTCCTCCACTTGACACCGTTCCAGAGGTGCGTCCCATTGTGGTCGGTACTGCGGAGAAGACAACTCAGCCAGCCGAATTGCGCACTTCATTTCACGCTGGTTCATGCCGTGCAGGTCTGCAGGTCTGCTGGCCCGCTGGCCCTGTCAAGTGCGGTACAGAAACATGCAGGCATGGTACGGGAAGCCGGGTACCCCTTAGTCTGGTACCTGAGTAGCGCTCTCAGCTGGTTGGCGCTTGAAATCTGGGGACGGATCGACTGCTTCTCCCTTTGGGAAGTATACTGTGTACTGCAACAGCAAATAGATCCGGTACCACACCCACACCCATCAGTCAGTCATGTCAGTCAGTCATGTCATGTCAGCCACGTCGGTGCGAAGTAACATACCCGTACCCATCTGGCCGTCCAGCCTTACCGCCCAGCTGAATGTCTACGAGAAGGTGCTTGCTACTGTCGATTGGAATATGTCTGCCTACCTGTCTGTCTGTTGCGCACCGCATGGGGACCAAGGACCCAGGACCAAGACAAGCAGCGCTCCGTCATTCTGCCGGCTAGAGAAATCTTGCTCAATCTATCGCCGAGACCACGAGTCAAGCCAGTGGCGACCGAGACGGTCCAGCTGCAGACTGCAGACTGCAGAAAGCAGAAAGCAGAAAGCAGACCGCAGACCGCAGTAGCGCAACTACCAACGTTGGAGTGCGCCGGGTAATTTCAGCAAATCCACGTTGCCGCAAGAGATGGCTGATTACTGACGCGCCGTCGTACAACCTTACGATAAACCATCCCATTTAAATTTCGTGAGAGGTCAACCAGCTCGACCAAACTCCCACCTCCCGCCTCCCGCCCCCCCCCCCAGGCGCGCCGGTCTGTCCTGCTATCCCGGTTGCTGTCGCCCAGATCGTGCAAGTCCTGTCACCAAGCCTGTTCTTCTCGTGACGCATCGCAGGGCTACATACACTTTGCAGGTAGCAGTGACGCGACCATCAACGATCGAATGTTTCGCAGCTGGAAACGAAACAAAGGCAGCGGCCAATCCAGGGGCGCCCGCATGCCCAGGCCCAGGCCGGCCGGCCGGCCAGGCCAGGCCAGTCCTCGCATCGCACAGGCAAGTGGGCGATCAAGCCGCATCGGATTACCTGGGTCACAGACAGGCTGGATTTGAGTTTGTGGCCTGTGGATTCCAGCACCAAGGACCCATTGGCAATTGCCGAAGACGCCGGCGAGAGGAAGCCCTCAAATTGTAGCGCATTCTTCTATTGGGACGAATGAGTTTCAGATATCTCTAATGACAACAGCAAGCAGCCATCCCGCCAGTCAGTCAGTCAGTCAGTCGGTCATTCAGTCATTCACCTGGCTGTGGTTCGTTCAGTCATGGATTATGTCCCCAGCTGGAAAGGGGGCCGTTGGTTTTACTACTAATTAGGTTGAGCCGTTTATTCAGACACGAGGGGCCCCCATCCTAAAGCGTCTTAAAGGGCCAGGCCCCGTGTAACCTGGGCGGATCTGCAAGCACCGACCAACCCACACCAAGCGTGCTAGCGAAGGGTAGGCTAGGGTAGTAGATGGAACCAACCCAGGCACAGTAGACGACCGAAAAAGGACAACCCTTTCCACAGAGTATTGTGCGCGTGCGTGCCGCCGTGCGTGATCACAATCGAAACCTTCAGCGGGTAAAAAGCATTTGTCCATCACACTCTCGCAGATCGACTGCAGCCACCACGGCAGTTTCCATCTCCAATTAGCCAGGTACCGACACGCAACGGCGCCGACACTTCTGCAGGAACATCGAATTAGAGAGTGGAGCCGCAGCGGGCAAGGGGTGGGGGGAGGCTGCAGCGAGAAAGGAGAGGACAAGGAGAGCAAAAGAAGGAGGAAAGAGGATGCATCACCTTCCATTTTTCGATAGCAACCCATGTTCGCGGCCAGCATCACACCACAATGAACTGCTTCTCAGCTTCGTTTAGACCAGTTAGACCGCTGCACGCTAAAATTGAACCCAAAGCTCAAACCAATGCCCAGTATCTCAACCATTACTCCGATGACCTTTGTCTAAGAAACATCTGAGAGGGAAAAGTAAGTTTTTTTTTTTTTTTTTGAAGTAAAAAAGATTGCTTTGAGGCAGCGGAGTTACCCATCTCATCTAGCTTCTCCCTCCTCCGATGTGGCATGCGCGTCAAATAGGCAAGGGTAAAAAAAAAAAAAAAAAGAAGCGATCGCGGAAGGGGAGCTGGAGGGGTCAAACAGAAAGGCTGCAGCCTGGAAAAGACATGCGCGCGTGAACAAAATCCAGATCTCCACAAATGGGCTGCAGTATCGGAAATGGTTCCTTTATTCAGGCAAGGCCAAGGGGGTCATGGCAGCCCTGGTACCAAACCCCCCTCCCCTCCCTGTCAGATGTCAGCCAAGATGGCTTCAGCCAGCCAGCCAGCCGTTGATTGTGACATGTTATCATGAGGTGTAGGAATGGGTGATTCTCAGCAGCCACGACAATGACCAGTCGCACGGCAGATGGTTCTGGACCTGAATGCCCCTTGAGTCCTCATTACAGGCCCTCTCTAGACCATTTATTTTTCTTTTCTCCCTGGGACTCTAGTAGTCATGCCGATTCGGCACATGATTCTACGGGATCTCTATCCGCATATCAATCCACATCCTAGCCAAAAATAGCCTACTTTTGTGAACACACGTATGAAGCGCGCCAAAGACACGCGTACCCCAGCAACGCCCTCGCTCAAGGCTTGCACCGTCCCATGAAGCGAGGGTACATGCAGCAGGTACGCACGGTGTGCTGGTTAGCCAGCCAGGCCAGGAACCGCTCCAGGCCCAGGCCGTATCCGCCGTGGGGGGAGGTTCCGTACTTCCTCTGGTCGAGGTACCAGTAGTAGGGGTCAGGGCTGATGCCGTGCTTGTTGAACGCCTGCAGCAGCTCATCATGGCCCTCCATTCTCATCGAACCACCGACGATCTCGCCGACGTTGGGCATCAGGACGTCCACCGATTCCGTCACGCGCAGGTCGTTGGGGTCCTTCTTCATGTAGAAAGCCTTGATCTCCACGGGGAAGTGCGTCAGGAAGATGGGCTTGTTGATGGTGTCCGTCATCTTGCGCTCAGCCGCCTCGGCAATGTCATCGCCGAAGACGTGTGGCTTGCCCTCCTCGTTGGGGATGGGAGGGTCTTGTGCGTTGAGCCTGCATTGATGTCAGTAAGGCGATCCAATACGAAGCCGACCCCCTCCAAAAGCAACTTACCATTCAATCGCATCAGTGTACTTCATCCGCATGAAGGGTCGAGACGGCTTCTGGAAGCCGGGGTTGAGCTGCTTGATGTAGCCAGCCAGTTCCTCATCCGCCAGGATCATGTCCACAACGCCGCAGATCATGTCCTCGAGGTGGCTCAGCAGGTCCTCAAAAGTGATGAAATCCAGCTCAGCCTCGATATGAGTGTATTCTGACAGGTGACGCCGCGTCAGACTCTTCTCCGCACGGAAGGACTTCTCGATACAGTACACGTTGCCCATGGAGGGGAGCACGGTCTCAAGATACAGCTGAGAAGATTGCGTAAGGTAAGAGTCCTCGCCGTAGTAGTTGAACCCAAACAGCGTGGAGCCTCCCTCGACCTGCGTTTGCACCAGGGCAGGCGGCGACACCTGCCTAATCTTCAGTTGCTTGTACAAGTGCCTGAAGGCATAGTCAACTTCGGATCTGAGCTTCATGACCGAGGACGCCTTGTCTCCTCGCAGAACCAGGTGGCGCTGGTCAAGCATGTCCGACTCCCATGGATCCTGAGTAGACGAGACCTTGTTGGTGAGAGCCTCCATATCAGTGGGCGCCGCACCCAGCACCTCGTAGTAGTCGACGTGCAGCTCTCGGTTGTCGGGCACCTTGGCTGTCTCGGGAGCCTTCTTCATCTCTCCGTAGAGCGTCAGGGAGGTGCTTTGGGTGAAGGTCAACGCATCGTAGGTCTGAGTGAGGGGTCCTGCTGTGATGATGCATTGCAGGTGGCCGTACCCATCAACGAGCTCGATAAAGGTCTTGCCAGAATAAGTCAGAGTTAATTTCTCCCACAATAGAGAAGTCAGTGGGACTGCTTACCGCCTGCTTCTGTGGCCGCAATCGATGGATGCGACCCGACACCTTGACTCTTGTGCCCTTCTTGTCGCCCTCGCCCAGCTCTACGCTCTTGTCGTCGATCCTCAGCTTCCTCGCCTCAGGCAAGCTAGGGTCCTGCTTGATGACGACCTTCTTGGCCTCCTCGAGGTTCTTCAGACGCTGCTTCCTCGCCTCCTCCTCAACCGCGGCGGAAGAGGCCTGCTTGGCCAGCTTCTTCTTGTGCTGGTCGACGGCAGAGGTGGCCTTCTTGACAGCGCTCTTGGCAGGATCTTTCCACTGCAGCGCGGCACCCGGGTCGTCGCCGGTCTTGGAGGCGCGGGAGAGGTACTTTGTTGTGGGCCGCTCGACGTTGGCGATCATGGCATAGGCCAGTGACTTGTACGGCTTTGACTCAGAGCCGTCGGCCGAGGCATCGTCGACGCCCGCATCGGTGTCGACGTGAACTGTTTCGTTCTCGGGCTTAACCCGTTCCGCGAGCTCTTGGATGGCTGCCATGTTTTCCGCTGGCTTTGCTTCGGGTCAATTGGCGCTGTCGAAGCAGAGGTCGAGGCTCGTGGTTGTTGTGGTTTTGCTGCCAGTGTCCCTAAGCCGCCATGGTGGGGTCGGGCATTTATTGGGAAAAGATAAGGAAGGGAGCTTGAGTGGGCGGGTTGAGTCACCGCCAGGACCTCTGCCCGGATGGCTTGTCCCGTTGACTCAACTGTGTCAGCGACTGATATCTGGACATCCTGAGGCACATTTCGGTTTGAAATCTAATCAAGGGGTTATTTGGGCCTCGAAGTTTATGCTCATTTTTTTTTTTTGGACTGCTGCAATAGATTCCGGCGTTGTTTTGCGTCTGCCTGTCCTTTCGCCGAACGTTTACTATGGACAGTATGCAGTACTCGGCCCTCTGTTCATAACCCCACCGAGACGAGACGGCAGGTGTCTGGGGGTAGGTTGGAGAGATATTACAAAGTACACCAACCTCACAGCTCATCCTTCACATCTTCCTCCGCCTTGTCTCCCTCGACCTCCGGGGCTGCACGCTCCTTGCCCATCTCCTTCATGCCCCTCTTGACAATCGAGCTTATCATCTCATACACAACCTGCGCTGCTGCCAACGCAGTCTCCTCGCCCTGCCCCTGGTAAGCGGGAGCAACTTCGACAACATCAGCCCCCACCACGTTCAGGCCCTCGATGCCCCTCAGGATCCTGATCAGCTCCCTCGTCGTCCACCCGCCGGGCTCCGGGGTCCCCGTGCCGGGCGCAAACGCCGGGTCGAGGACGTCGATGTCCACAGACAAGTAGACCGGGTCGTCCGGTGGGATGGCGTCCAGGATCGCCTTGACCACCCCCGCGGTCCCCAGGTCGTCGATGTCGTCGGCGACCACGCGCAGCCAGTTCTGCGCCGTGTCGTCCTCAAAGTCGCCCCACCCGTCGCCCGACAGCCGGGTGCGCAGGCCCGCGTGCACGGACGGCCGCGCCGTGTCGTTGACCAGGAGGCCCTCGCTGCCTGCCAGCCAGAACATGGACCCGTGGTTGAAGTGCGCCTGCTCCGTCAGCCAGCTCGAGGGGTACTTGGCCGGGTGCCAGGTGTCGAGGTGGGCGTCGAAGTGCAGCACCCGCAGGGGCTTGCCGTAGATCTTGTTCAGCGCCCTCAGCGCCGGCAGCGCGAGGCTGTGGTCTCCGCCCAAGGTGACAAGCTTGGGCCTCTCGAGCAAGGGGGACAGTGGCCTGCGGCTGCCCAGCTCTATGAAGGCCTCCGTCATCTGGCGAAGGGCCACGGCATTGTCGACCGGTACGGTGGGTATGTCACCGCAGTCCATGATCTTTGCCCAATTCTGATAGGGGTTGATATTGGCCCTCGGGTTGAATCCTCGGAAGCTCGTCTGCCGTGATGAGGCATGACGGATGGCCCGGGGTCCAAATCTTGCGCCTTGGTAGTTCTGGTCAGCCCTGGACACTCCTTTTCCACGCTGCAAGCCGATAAATGTGCTCTAGTGTCCTTCTCCTGACCAGAAGGCACCGCTGTCCCTTGTGGCATGAGAGACTCGGAAACGTACCTGGCCGGTAGCTCACGGCGGTATCAAAGGGCACACCCACGATCGCGATATCGTACAGTTCTGTGGGGTCTGTAAGACACTTGACGTGCTTCAGATGGGCGAAGCTGCCTATTCCAGCAAAAGGCCACTGTAGTCGGGCAAAGGTCAGCCCATCACCGTACGCCCCAACCCATTCATGGCCTAGATGAGTATGTCGTGGCCGCCCGTGAGTGATCTCTCATATGCGACCCGACGGCAGCCCACAGCTATCACATCGGCGGTGAGCGCCAAAGATCGATCTCCCGGGAGGGACGGGAGATGATATCTCTCGGGCGGCCGCAGGAGAGACACGAGGCATGGGCCTGCCAAGTCGTGCCCACATGCTTGGCCCTGCCGTGTGTGATTGCAGAAATGGGTGAAAGAAGAAAAATTTCTCTCCAGCTCACTCACCTCCATGCCCCATTTGTATTCGAGCTCGGCAATCTCCTCTGCCGTCCAGACGCGATCTTCATGTTTGTGGTGCCCGCCGCAGGCCTCCGCCAGCGAGGCCAGTGCGGCAAGGACGAGTGGTGCCCATCCGCTCCTCATCTCGGCGGTTGGTGTGGTAGTCTCAGGGTGGTGATCTGTGCCGATGCTGGGAAGTGTTGCCGGGCAGGACGAGATCAGATGCGTCAACAGTCCGTCGGTCACTTTGTGCAGAAAAGGGAACAATTGGGAGTATTTCATTCAGTGAAAAAACGCCAATCAGGCGCTTCTTTGAGGCGCGAAACGACTAATACTAAGTGGTGTGCCGGTCCGGCCCGGTTAAGGACTCCATATCGACTCAACTATCATGTGTGCGGGAATGCATCGGATCGATCACCAGCGATTGAACAACGGCTTGGCAGTCATGAATGCGCATGGTCGCACTGCGCAAAGCCAACCGTGTAACTTGGCGAGGACCGTATCCTTTCTTGCCTAGCAGTAACAGAATACCTAGATATGCAATGCTTGGACCTCATACTGCAAAGTCAACCAGTCAGTCGGTCGGCCAGATATCCAGACCAGAGTCAGCTATGTTAGCAATGCCCAGATACAGGACTGGCCGTAATTGGTCAATCCGACTAGTCAAGCTCCGGTGCGGCGAACGGCCGGCGGTTCGGCCAAAGGTCTCCTGTGGCCAAGCAACGCCCGGCCCTGACTAAACGGTGAGCTAGGTTGCCCCCCCCCCTCCTCGTGCAGGAAAACGTCCAACGGCGCGGTCGCTAAATAGTCTAAGCCGTGTATGCTTTCTCAAGGATGTTGCAGACACGAAGGCTTCTCCTGTACGTCATGGCTTACTGCGGTGGCGGTTGGCCGGGACGCGAAAGAGTCGCGCCAGTCAATAGACAGGTGCAAGCCATCACACCTCACTTATGCTGCTCTACTGTACTAGTGAAAGCCTCACCCAGAAAATTTAGAGGAAATCTAATTGCGTTTCCGGAATATGTGACCCTGCATGCGCGGAGCTCCGCACTCTATCTAACAATCGACGCCTGTGGAAACACCAGTGTTCAATAATAAAGCAAAACAGAGCACGAATACGCGAGCACGCACGAGCTGGGGTCCTTCACCTGCCCAGCGGCGAACGACCTGCCCCAAGGCAACCTCGGGACATGCAAGAGTGACCTGCAAGGACGATCCCGTCTCGGGGTGCATTCGACTGGGCTGGCTCCCCGGGGAAAGAAGAAGCTTCTTAACGTCCATCGTGGTCCCTTCACACAATGTCATTAGGCTTTATTCCCCCCTACCATCTCCGCCTCCGCGCATCAGTCCAACAGCAATCAGCAGTGCAATCGAATCGGGAAAGGCAACGTTCGGGCCCAGGACTCAATGGGCACTGCCTTGTGCGCCGTCTTCGCCCGGAAAGCATATCTGCGAAAGAGGGTTTTCCGGAACGCGAACCTGGGTGCCTCCGCACGCCCGCTGGCCCAATCAGGCGCCTCTGAGGATTTGAGAAAAGTTCAGATGCCAAGAATGTTTGGAAACACCTCCGCGATGTGACGCAGGGAGCTTGGGGGGACGGATGGGGGGGGGACGCTAGAGCACGCCGTCCTCGGCCATGTTTGGCTTCAGGACATTTTGATGTCACTGGCCTGGGGGGGAAATCGATGATGAGCAGGCAATGCCTTTTGTGATTCCGGAGCAGCTGGGATGTTGATTGATAATTAGGTCACAAATAGTATTCGCGCACCGGTCGCCAGAGTGATCCTATCAGAGTTGAACAAAGACCGCATTTCTCATTCCCCAACGCCTCCGTAATCAATCATGAAAAATAGTACTGCTAGGCCAGTCAGTGGCATATCAAGAGGCCACAAGTCTCAGCTCGACAATAACTCCAGTCAATAAGATGCAGATCTGTTCGTATTGAAATGTGGGAAAAGAGTCGCTTCAACGAATAACACGTCCAGATCTAAAAAAAAAAAAAAAGAAGCTTCCTTCACCCGAACACCAGCAGTTCTTTTCTGGTCAGAGCAGTCCATTGACAGCCTCGGAGCCATGGAAAACCTGCCGTGTTTGCCGCCTTCGCAGACGATCTTGGGCCTGAACCTGACTCTCGGCATGTTCATCCCGTCGGGTGAGCCAGAGCTGCTGGGTGTCTAATGAGTGTACATGAGTGTACATGAGGAGAACAGCCCATGTTCTGCATCGGACACTTCATCTATCCCAGGCAACCCACCTGCTCGTCCTGCTGCGCCTTGGATCAGGGACAGACCGGTCCGGTCGACACAGAATGGCTGTGACATGCTCGCAGTCTAAGGCGCCGAATTAGAGCACCAAGCACTTATGCTTCTTACTTTTTGGTGCCGGGGGTTCCAAAGCCGCAACGATTGCCTGTGGCCCAATTAGTTCGCGTCCACCAGACTAGATCCTGCCAGGGACACTCGTACCTCGTCAAACACGTCCTTGAGTTTGTATTGCGTCAGAGCACTGCACTCGACGTACTTCACAGCGCCCAGGTCCTTTGCCATGCGCTCGCCATCCTCCTTCCGCACCGGCTGCATCTTTTGCTTGGCCAATTTCTCCCTTACGCTGGGGTCGTCTCGCAGATCAACCTGCGTTCCGACAATGAGGCAAGGAACGCCAGGGCAGTGGTGGTGGACCTCGGGGAACCATTTCTCGCGGACGTTCTCGAACGATGCGGGGGAGGTGACGCTGAAGCAGACGAGGAAGACGTCGGTCTGTGGGTATGATAGGGGCCGCAATCGGTCGTAGTCTTCTTGACCGGCCGTATCGAACAGTCCCAGTGTGTACGGCTCATCGCCGATCCTAATTTAGCACATGTCGTGGTCAGCAAAGTCACAAACCACCCCCTCGAATTGGTGGTATTCGGGGTTAGTCTCGGGCGGCAGGGCGGCAGAGGGGTAACGCGGAAAACGCGACACGCCGCTTGGACACGCGTAGTGCAGAAGCAGCGGACAATGTTTTCCAGGTCTGAGACGGGGCAGGGCGCGTCTTACATGACGGTGACTGCGTAGTTGTCGAATACTGTCGGGACATATTCGGAGGGGAATTTGTTGGTGGTGTAGCTGATGAGCAGACATGTCTTGCCGACAGCACCATCACCAACGACAACGCATCTGCAAGTGAAATTAATCAGCCACTGCCGCAACGAGGAACCATCTGGCGCGGTGTGCGTAGTCACGAGGTGTGGTAAGGAAAGATGCTGCAGCACCCCGAGGTTGAGCTGGACCGCCAGAGCCCAATAGGGAGGGGGATGCATGTGGCATGTGCAAGCCAGAAGTTTAACTAGAGCAGCCGGCACAGGGCGCTGGGCTGCAGCCCATGCAGCCCAGCCCCTGGGCCATTGAGGGAGCATGGGGCACGGGGACCGTTGGGCAACGTAGGACGGGGTGCAGGAGCGAAGTGTTGAATGGGACGGCAGTGGAGTACGGACTTGATTGTTGCGACCACCATTCTTTGAGATGAGGGCTGCACCTCGGGAGGGGCA
The DNA here is from genome assembly GCA_021399435.1 of Diaporthe sp. PMI_573. NCBI lineage: Eukaryota > Fungi > Ascomycota > Sordariomycetes > Diaporthales > Diaporthaceae > Diaporthe > Diaporthe sp. PMI_573. The sequence goes on from JAJTUP010000036.1 coordinate 683,393, forward strand.
GCGGTTTGTTGTGGTGGTTGGGAGGCAAGAGGACGCCCGCAGAATGCCTGCAGGAAGGTGGTTTCTCCTTATCGCGAGCCGTTGCCCGGATCACAGCACTGATAAAGGTCTTGGGTGGTGAGGACGACTCGACGGGGTTGTTGTGCTGTGCGCTGCTGTGCGTCACGCTGCGGTGCGCTGACTGCTGCTCGAACCGACTGGACAGTAACAAGACTGGGCGCTACAAGACTGACTTGACTTCGGGTTCGGCCTGATGGGTTGACTCGCTCGACTGCGATGTGACTTTCTGCGACGGCGGTGGGGGGCGGAGAGCGTCCAGTTATTCCAGGTGGCTTGGAGTAGGTGATGAGCGCAGGCAGGCGGTCAAGGAGAGGCGAGGCGAGGCGAGGCAAGACGAGACGAAGCAGGACGGGGCAGGGCAGGGCAGGGCAGGGCAGCACGGGGCAAGTGAGGGGGGAGAGAGAGAATAGGTAGGGTAGAGCAGAGCAGAGCAGAGCAGAGTAGAGAGAAAGAGGCAGGAAGAAGTGAAAGGGTTGGCAACGACGGGAGTGAGGTCGCCGTGAGAGCGGGTTGGATTAGCTCGGACGAGAGAGAGAACGTGTGGCCAGGTAATAAAGTTCAATTGAATGGGTATGTATGCAAATGCAATTCAGCCTCGTACAACTTTTTTGTCTGGTTGCAGGCAGGAGGAAAGACGAGAGTGCGCGGGCGGGAGTGCGAGTGGACGGCGGAGGACCTGGACCATGGGAAGTGCTCGCGAGCGATGGCGATCAGTGTGTGTGATGGGGGGGACCTCTGGTAGGGGGGCCAAGGCTTGCAGTCCCAACCTTGGAAGGGAGGACAGGCCTTTTGACCCCCAACCGGCCTCCAATCGAGAGCCAGTCGAGAACCAGTCGAGAACCAGTCGAGAGCCAGTCGAGCCTGGCATAGGGCCCGTCAGGTTGGTGCTGCTAGTGCTGCTATCCCCTTTGGGGCACTAAAATTGGACGCCATGCACCTGCAGCTAGCCTGTGAGCCAGTCCACCTTCCGCGGACCGGGGGGGGGCTTTGGTTTCTTCCCCTTGCTGTTTTGTTTTGAGAGACGTGGCGGAGGGTACAGGTACGGACGAGCACGCCTCTCGCCAGCAGACAAGGCATGTACCAAGACCACCAGCTCAGCCCACGGAACAATCTAGTCCAGCAATCTGCTCTGGAAGCCTTCACTCTCCTACACAGTACTGTGTACAGGAGGACCCTTCGAAGGGCTGTTCTCAGTATATCTTGTCATCGGGGAACCTTTAGTCCGCCACCCCTCCATCATCCGGACTACTGGGTGCTTACCTCCAAAGCAGTCCGAATAAGCATCCGCGGGTGACCACCCATCTACAATCTAGATGACCATGCACTAGGCAGATAGGGACCAGCGTGAGACATTGAGGCTGCTGGCTGCTGAGAAGAGAATAGACAACGGCACCAGACAAGAGATAGCCGAGTCGAAGATCATGGGAGGATCTCCGTATGCAGAAGAACAAGACGCGCCAGTCCATTTCTTCGACCTCGACTTGCATATAGCCCCAATCTGTGACGGACGAGAGCTGGGGCCATGTCGCTGGGGTATCCTGAATCCTGATTTGTGATCCCCCGCCTGCGATCCAAGGCAAACCAAACACAACGCAGCACAACGGACAAAGGGCAACAAACATGTCAACGCCACGGAAGACCAGCCCAGACAGGTCCTGAGTCCTGACAGCCCGCCCGCCCGCCGCGTCGACTCGACTTTGACCCGAGCAGCCTCGAGGCTCCCGGCCCCCCAGTTCAACCAGGCCTTGCGTGCTGGGCGGTGTGCGATGACCGGTATGGCAAGCAGCAGGAGGAGCAGCCTGAGGGGGGCACTACTGTGTTCAGCACATGTCCCACCTGCTTCATGCGTGCTCGCATGGGCTGCTGATGGTGAATGTGTCAAGGCGCACTTGTGGCTGTGGCATGTCCAGAATGGTAGTCTGGAAGCCTTCCGGAAGCCCTGGGCGCCGGTCCCAAATGGGCCATGTCTCGTTCTGGCATGCGGGCAATTTGACAAGACGCTTCTACAGCACCAAGCTACGCAGCTCTGGCAGGCTTGTCGCATGATTTCCAGATGACCATTGGCTTCCGGCCAACCAAGGGCTCGACCATCGTGCCGCGTCACGACGCCAGCACCCAGCACCCAGCACCCAGGAAGCTAGCACCCAGGCCCGCCCCCGTCGGAGTTACCGTGATGGTGCTGTATAAATATGTACACATGACAACGACGATACCTCGCACGGCTGATACAACAAGAAGCCACAGGTAATAGCTCATGGCCCTCGGCACAAGATCGAACGCCCGTGCCATGTCGACCTCCCAGCGGCACGTGGCTGTGGTGGGCGATCTGTACAGGGATGGCGTGTGCTGGCGGCTCTAATACGCCGCAAGGGTTGCACTCGGCTGGGTGACAAGTAGACACCCACACACACCGCACTGTAGGCAGTAGATAGATGGTGGGCAAAGGCCTAGGAGGAGCTGGGTATGTTGTGACCCGGGCTGCGGATCTACAGGAGAAAAGACAGGGCCTGGGGCTGGCTGGCTGGGCTGGGCTGGGGCTGGACAGGCAGACATGGCAGACAGGACGGGTATGGCGTCGTCTGTGCCCCCCAGCCGCTCGAAACGGCCACTGAAACCGAGGCCTTGTAGGCTAAGGACCACGAGCGGCAAGCCGGCAGATGCCATCTATCTATCTCGTGCGATGCCCTCAAGTGACCTCATTGCTCGTTGCCCACGGGCGCGAGCATGACGGGTCAGCCAGGCTGCCGATGTTGATGAGGTCTGGGCTGAGAGCCTGTGCCTATGCCACAATCAATCAATCGCATGTACTAGTGGGATGACTTGCAGCGGGAATTGTGTTGCAACACGCCCTGCACCCCCTCCCGTCCCCTTTCGTTGCCTCCTGGGGCAGTTGAACGGAGATGCCCATGTTAATTGCACAGTAGACGACAGCGTCTACCTGGTATAGGATCCACAGGGCACGCGGTGTCCTTACTCGAGGGAGCAAGCCCGCCCAGTCACCGGCATCCAACCAAGTAACATGTTTATAAGTCTCTGGCACTCAGGGGCAGGAATAAGCAACCCCATGCTACGAGAATCATGGTGGCATCACCAGGTCTGTGGGCACTGTGGCTCCCCACTTGCGGCAAGACCCGATGGGGGGTTGCCCGTGGAATTTGGCCCGCAGCCGCAGCCGGTTTTATTTGCACCCTGGCAAGAATGCAAGATTTACACCACCTCGCATCCAAACCAGCTTCAGCTTCAGCTTGAGCTTCAGCTTTATTCATTCCCTCTCACCGGTCGGAAGTTTTCTGTGTATCTCTTCTTGGGAGCTCGACACCCCGACTCATACATTCGCCTGAGCAGCCAATCGGCCGTCTCGTCATGGATTCTGGCACTATCGATGCTCTCCTCGAGCGCTACCTCGTCCTGCTGGATGAGTACACGACCCTGCGCGCGAGGCTGAGCCAGCTCCAGACCGGCATGTTCCAGCACCTGGCCCGAGCCAACTTCTCAGCCGAGAGGGGCATGCGCTACGGCCCAGACTTCTACGACGAGAGGATGCAGGCGCTGCGACAGGTCAGCATTAGCAGCACGCGAGGGCGCCTGCCAATCTTCACGGTGTCGCACAGCAGCCGGGCCCGTGGCGACGGCGGCGACGGCGACGACTCGCGCCAGCAGGATCAGGATCCTCCACCAGATCACATCCCACCACCACCAGTTGAGGGCGAGGAGGCGGCTGGGGCTGAGGCCCCGGTGGGCGAGCAGCCCGTGCCTGCCGGCAGCGACAGAGCTGAGAGCGAGGCGGGCCCGAAGAAGCAAAACGCGAGGGACCCCCTCCGTTGGTTCGGCGTGCTCACGCCACTGTCTCTGCGGCAGACCCAGGCCTGCGCCGCCGAGGCGGTCGACCAGGTCATCCCGCGCCTGGCGTCCCTGAGTGCTGAGATGCAGGACCTCGAGATCCAGGTCCGCAGGGCGAGGAAGAAGCGGACCAAGGAGAGGGCCGCCGCCGCGAGGCAGCAGCATGAGCAGCAGCAGCAGCAACCAGTCACCGGGGAGCAACTGGCCGCCAAGTGAGACGGGAGGGAAGGTTGGCGAGGCCTCTGCATGGACGCACGCTTACAAAAGTGACCGCCCCGTCTGCGATGGCCAAGTCAACCTGGAAATTAATGCGATATGGTCGGACTCAATAGTCCAGATGGACTCGCGGATTGGTCATCACTCGTCGGCGGACTCGGGTGTGACCAGGTGACCGCACCAAAATCCTGCCAATTCTCACCCGCTTATTCTTGCAGTATGGAAAAGCCGCCATATCCAGAACATTGAACGCCCGCGCGAGCAATACTCCAAAGGGCCTCGCCGGGCTCCGTATCCAAAGTCTTCCCGTAAAACTCATGGCCGTTAATTACATGAAGGACGCACAGAGTGGTTCAGCTCGTGAGCGAGCATCTTAGCCGTGCAGAGATTTGATTATCCTGCCACCTCGGACTCCTTTCTCGCGCAGCAATATGTGGCTGACGTTCGGTCTGTGGGCGTTGCTGAAGAACAGGGCATGAGAACTTGGAGGGTGTCACGAACCCAGTGCCGATGTGGCTCGTGTCTGTGGAAGGGCTGGTGCAGACAACGCGGTGATCGTCGCGACTCCCGTGTCAACGCGGGCCCGTGGCACGTGTCTTCAAGACTCGTGCTCCTCTGCTCGTGCATGATCAGCGACTGTATTCAGCCCCTTCCCATTTGCACAGTAAATGCATCTCCAGCCCGATTATTGCATTTCACAGATTTGCGAGATGCTTGGAGGACCAGTTGCCCTTTGCGACTCGGCCGGCTGGGGCGTGCGTGATTTCAGAAGCGATACCTTTGAACAAACGCGGCAGGGCAAAACGCTCGCCTACAATGTCTTGTGCCCTCGAACCTGCCTCGAAAGGCGTCGAAACTAAACACGAGTGCCGACATACCTGGTCAGGCTGTGACAGCTGCCGAGAGGAGCTTTGCGTACTGTGACCAAGTGTTTTCAGGAACTGGACTGTGGAATGGAATTGGACAACTTATCGAAGCAGATGGGTGGGCCTGGGGGTCACGAAGCCCCGACCGTCTATCGGTATAAGAGCCGTTCTAATGTCTTATATCCCGGAACTTATATTCCGGAGACCCTCTAGTCTACCTGTCTATCAACTTTTATCGTTAAGCTGGAGGGGTATCCTTCTATGTCAGATGTATGGACCTGAAAGACACAATACACTTCTCTCAACCGCACACTCCTCTCTCTTAGTAGCCGGCAGGCTCCGGCTTCAACGGCAAGGCGTTCCCCTTATCTATGTTGGCACACTCCTTCCTCCAGTTCTTTGGTGTGATCTTATCGACAATCGCCTTGAAGGCCGTCAGGGTGCAGAATGTCTCATCACCCTCCAAGTGGTTGCCCGCGGCCTTGCAGCCAGGGATCGCGACGGGCTCGTCGTTGTATCGGACACGCACGTAGTGGCCCTCGATTCGCTTGAGCTCGTCGGCAGTCATCTCCTGGAGGGGCTTGCGGCCTATGCCGTGGAGGGCACTGCCAGCCAGCGAGCTTGGGTTGGCCCCGGAGGCAGCGGCAGGACCGGCGGCAGGCACCTCGCTGTGGCCAGAGGCCTTGGCAGCAGAAGCGGTCGTGGACTTTCGGAAAACCTCGAGCGCGATGTGGCTGGTGTACGGGGGCCAGCGCTGAGTCTCGTAGGCGCCGAGGCTAGCGAGCGTGCCGGCAAGGGTGGTGTCGTGGCAGCCAGACAATCCAAACTTGATGACGGCGTTGCCCTGGCTCTTACCCAAGTTGGCGGCTTCGACGTTTGCGACCACACGTGCTGTGATGTCACCGAGCAAAGAGCCCATTCCCAGCGCGCGGTACTCGCGGTTCTCCTTGAAGCCGGCAAACCTAATTAATGAATAAGTAGCTTAGTCATGTCGGTATCTGCACACTGCTCGGGTCCAGCTTACCACTCCTCAACGCTGATCTTCTCCATGGTCTCAAGGGCCTTTGAGTCGTAGAATACACCCGGGAGCTTGGTTTCGGGGCCGTGGGCAAGAGTCGAGTTGACCGTGTCCATGATTCCAGAGAGCCGTGGTTTCGCGTCCACTGCCACACGGGTGCCTTCGGGCATGTATTTGCCATAGATGCTGTTCAGGTAGTCCATCTCGGGGCTCGAGTTCCAGCGGTCTGCCGTGCGCTTGGCATATGCCCTCATTAGGGTCCTGAAGCGCGCGCAACCCCCCTCGTTTGGCAGCAGTTGCTCGTTAGACAGGTTCCGCAGCAGGATGGTAGGCGGAGCTAGGTCAGCGGCGCGCTTGCTGTCTGGATACAAGCCAACAAAGGTCTGCTGCAGAGACTCCAGTGCACGTGGGACTGGGGTGGCACGCAGGTACATGAAGTCGGTGGAGTCGATGGTATCTGGGAGAAAGCCTAGCTGTTGGACATACAACTGGCGTAGGCGCTGGCCAAGGCTGTAGGTAGTCTCCCGCCCCTTGTCAGTGAGCATACCTACAGCAGGGTCAGCACAAAATACCACAGATAAAAAGAAGGGGCCTTCCAAGTCTTCTTACCCATCTCACAGAGGTCATCCGGGTCACCATTGGCACCTGTAGCCAGGATTGGTGCGTCAGTGCCCTCTCCGAAGGACTCGAGACGCTTCTTCCATTCAAGAGATGAGAACACCACGCCGTTCCTATTTGCCTCAAGCACCACATTTCTCAGGTGGCTAGCAGACTTGCAATAGGGCCAGAATGGGTGAAGGCCGACATTCTGAAAGCGAGCCGAGACCGGAGTCCGCTCACCATGGCGGAGGAGGATCTGGGCCTGGACGAGCTCCAAGCCAGGGGGGTAGAGGGCCTTGAGCTCCTCCTCCGTGTACGGCTTTCGTGGTTGAAGGGTGGTCATGGTGGCGTGATGGTTATAATAATGCTGGCTTCTGTCAGCCCGTGCAACACGCCGGTGAGGTCTGTATGTTGATATAGGAGGGGTGAGGAAAGGTGAGACAGGGTCAAGTGAATTACGGCGGCGGGTCCAGGTAAACGACAACTCCAGGCACCGTGTGCCCAGATTCGGGGTTTCTGGTGAAAGATAGTGCGGCCCCAGGAGAGAAAAGTCGATGGGGAGCTACTTATACTGGGGCTTACCAATTGTTCGCATGCATCGTCGTGAATTAGCCAGGGATCTTCATGACAGAGGACGTGGGGCGACTGTCACAGAAGTGAGACTTGGGGACGAGACCGAGATGGCTATGGCAGGCCGTAAAGAGTGCCAGGTGGCTATGATGGAATGCACCAGAGTGACTCGTTGCAGTGCACCAGGCACTATGCCCAGATAGCTAGCACATGCAGAGATGACTGGGACTGGCTGGGTGTGGGTCCAAGCTTCTCCACAATTATTTTCCAGCACTGGTCATCCTCAATTGCTGCACTGCAGATGCATCTCAGGCCAACTACAGACCTCTTTCGTGTCTCACAACCTCTTCCACCAGGTTGGACTGCCCAGGCCAGAATGCAAAGCAGGCCGGTGTCAACTTAAAGGGACCTACCTCAGACGGCCGAAGGAGTCAAAACCGCATTTCCACCACTGGGGCGCTGTGGGGGAGAAAATTGCCTTCGATGCAGAGATTCCGCACCATATGCTGCTCTTGCCGCAGGCGCCTCCTGGCCGATGCCCTGTTTCGAGCTCAAGCTCCTCGGCTCCCACAATCGCAGCTTTTGTCCAGGGCACATGTGAGCTCAGCCTCGACGGCCAGGGAAGACCCGGATTCAGACAAAACCGTCGATGATATTGTCCCTTCAATTGAGGCTGAGGAAGCCCAGGACCGGCAGACGCCGGGCAGAGACGCGCCGGCCCAGAATGGAGGCCCTACAACGCCTCGCTTCAGAGGCCTGGATCGGAGGAAGTCTATGCGAAGGCTTGAGAGCAACTCCAAGGGGAAAAGCTTGGAGATTTTCGAGCGGGTAGTCCGGAAGCAGGTTGATCAGGAGAACTCGCCCTCGGAGCCAGCGCCAAAGTCACCCGCCGCCCTCGAGTACTACAACGACCTCGCACGACTAAAGCCAATGCTCAGGTCGCAGAGCATCGAGGCCTGTCTCGAATTCTTCTTGACCAAAGTGTGGAATAATGTGCCTCCCGGGGGCAGGAATCAACTTCTAAAGCAGAGAGGGACCATTCTAATGACCAGAGTTGTAGAAGCGAAGATGGCCGACTGGGACAACGAGAAGTTACCATCCCTGGCCCAGGTCACCCAATTACTCTACGGGCTCGGCTCCCTGAGCTGCAAGAAATGGGCCGAGTCCGTCATGAGCCTCATCCGCAACCTCGTGACGAGGAGCACTGCCAAAACAGACTATCCAGACGCCGGGGCATATGAGAGGTCCATGGCCAGGAAAGACGTGCTGCTGCAGGATATGGTCGATACTTGGATCATGTTCAACCGCCGTCGCATGTCTCCCAACAGGTCTTTTCGATTCCCGGAGCTGGATGAGGCGCAGCTCCTGAAGTATGCACGGTCTGGCGAGGCAATGAAGGCAATCAACATGATATTTCCACATATCTGGGGCAACGACTTTCTTCCAATCCGGCCGTTGGCAATCGCTTCTTTTGTGGTTCTATCAGACCCTGCCCACTCCTCCCTCGAGGCACAGGAGAAGGCGAAGCCATTTCTTGATCCCATGGGAAAGGTACTCGCTTCTGTTGCAATCTGGAAGACCGGGTTGCAGAGCATATTCACAGGGCACCCAGATGTTCTGGCTTATGTCTTGTCCCGTTGGAACTCGCTCGTTTCACAGCTTCGTCAGACCGACGGGCCCAAGCGCAGACCGCAGAAGATTGTCAGTAAACCAGAAGTCATCCGGCACGGCGGCCCGAACGAGAAGCACATCATGCAAAAGGTGAACACAGCCCTTGGAATGAGTGATTCCGATGCCGTCGAGGCCGCGTGGGCGCTTTTCTGGGGCACAGAGGCAGTACTCAGTGAAGACCGAAAGGCGGAGTTGCAGGATATGGTCAAAACGTTCCACCATTTCATCATGGCCTTCACTGCGCTGCATCGGCCGCAGAGAGCACTCGAGGTTTGGGAGAGCATGATACGCATTGGAGCCCAGCCGACTGTCAAGACCTGGACCTCGTTGATTGAAGGGTGCCGGAGGTCCAAGAATGCTGTCGGCATCGAGAATGTCTGGAGGAAGTTGCTGGCTTCTGGTCTCGAGGTGGATGAAGCAGCGTGGTCGGCTCGGGTCGTGGGACTGATAAGTTGTGGCGAGCCTGAGGCAGGACTGCGGGCCCTCGACGAGATGCTGCACCAGTCGGAACTCACGATCGCACCGATCAACGCGGCCTTGGCCGCACTGATCCGCCTGAACGCCATGTCCGCGGCCAGGAAGGTCCTCGACTGGGCGTCGCGGAACAACATCGAGCCCGACATCAGGACCTTCAATACTCTGCTACGGCCCCTGGTCGTGCAGGGGAATGCCGCGCAGGTTGAGAGCCTGCTTAAGATGATGAAGGAGAAGGGCGTCGAGCCGGACGCGGCAACATACACGGTGCTTCTCGAGGGCATCATTGGTAGCTCCAAGGATACGGACCCGGCTGAGCAGGTCAGGAGTATCAACGATCTTTTCAGCCAGATGGATGCGGCCGGCGTGCAGGCCAACATGCAGACGTTCGGACGCATGTTGTATCTGCTCCTGGGCGAGCCCGGCGCCAACAGCTACGAGGCGGTGGAGGCCATCCGCAGACACATCCAGAGCAAGGGTCTCCACATGTCGACGCACATGCATACCATTCTTCTAAACCACTACTTCGGCCTCGACCCTCCGAATCTGGCCGCCGTGGAGGACCTCATGAACAAGGACGGGCTGAAGTGGCGGATGTTCGTGCGGCGCGGCCTTGACAAGGTCTTCTGGGAGCGGGTCATCAAGGGGTACGCCGTGGCGGGAGAGGTGGAGAGGGCCTTTGAGATCTTCGAGCAGGTGAACAACATCGGGGCCGCGCTGACGCTGGACACGCTCGCGACCCTGCTCCGGTCGCTGGTCAGGGCGGGCAAGAGGGAAGAGGCCAGGAAGACGGTCGAGATCGTGAAGAGGCACCGGCAGAACTCCTACGTGAGCCCGGCCGGTGAGGCGGAAAGCCTCGGCGGCGGCCTTCAAAAGCAGAGGGGCAGGTACTGGAGGCACGGGTTCTGGGCCTACGCGGTCGAGTGCGAGCTGCTGTCGCCTGCTGAGTGGAGGCAGCTTGAGATGGGGCCATCCACTGGCATTGCCGGACCGCTGAACACTGTACATAGAGAGTTCAAGACTGTAGGCGGGAGAGGTCTGGCTGCGACGTGATGTATTTTTACACGTACGCCGAGAATACCACGCAATTTGGTGTTTGTTGAAGCATTTGAGGTATCAATCCCGACTCATCGGCCTGTCCTTTTCCTATCCTGATCCGACAGCTCCCTAACGCCCATACCCTACATTGTGATTGCGCCTCTACAGGGCAGCGTCGCACATCAAGCCCCTATTCATAGGCATATTCCCAGCCTTGCTTGAACTGCTCGACCATGCCTCTTGCTGCTTACAGCCGCTCGCGGTGCCAGCTGTGTAAAAGTGATACACTCCTGACTCCTGCCGCCAACCCTGTTTTGCGATCGGCGGCCATGCTTCTCTACCCATCCATCTCGTCACCTCCCCCTGCACCACCAGAGCCCCCAAGCGCATTCACGACGCCCTCAAGAGCCGCGACCTCGCCGCCCGCAAACCTTCTCCCCTCGCCCTGCCACTCCCCATCGCGCACCTCCCCGTCCTGGCCCAGCTCCAAGCCCCTGACGCTCTCGAGGTGTTTCCGCGCAGCGCCCTCGACGTACTCGACCCGCTCCTTCCGCCAGGTTCGCCGCGCCCCGCCGCCCTCGTCTCCCCCACTGCTGCCCTGCAGGTTCGGCAGAATGCTCGACAGCGACGTGGACAGGGCGCGCAGCGCCTGGAGCTGCGACAGGGAGAAGGCGGTCGTGGTGGTGAGCGGGGTGTTGGCGTCGGCGAGGGTGAGGTCGCCCCGGTCGTGCAGGAACGCAAAGGGCGGCTTCGTCGCCACCGCCTGTGCTTCGTCGCTCCCCCCTTCGGCCGGCGCGCCGGACCCCTTAGGTCCCTTCGCGCCGACCCTGCCGACCAGCGACCGCAGCTCGCCGAGGAGCGCGTCGTTGCGCGCCCTCTCGGCGTGCAGCATGGTGTTGAGCTTCTGTGACGCCTGGAGCCTCCGGCGAAGGCGGTTGACGGAGTCGACTGTCGGCCGGTCTGACGTGTCCACGTCCATGCTGTCGGCGCCGGCCTCGTTGTTTTCCTTGCCCTCTGTGTTTGTGGGCACGTTGTCGAAGTTCAACCCCTCGTAGTGCCCCAGCCGCAGCCAGTCCCTGTCGTCCGGCTTGACGCAGAGGATGTTGCGCATCACGTACAGCTCGAACTTGTCGAAGTTTCGGTCGATGGACGTACACAGCAGCGTCTCGAGCTGGTGTGTGCCGCTGGAAATCTCATCGTGCCTTCGCTGGTCGATCGCCTCCGGGGATAGGTCCAGGTCTGCATCCTCTGGGGGTGGCTTCTGTTTTCCCTTCCTCTTTGATTTGGTATTTGCTGCTGGGTTTGGTGGCTTCCCAAAGCCGAGGTATTGTGCTGGTGCGCCGAGGAGTCCCTGCTCGACACTAACGAGGGCACGCTCAGCGATGACGTTGATGCTGTTGATGATCTCGTCGAGGAGTGACTGCAGAAAGGCTGGTCAGTTTCCCCCGACTTAAAACGAGCGGGCGACTGCCACTTGATGATTGACTTACGACTGGAGGGTATCCGAAATGCTCTGTCAGCAGCTCAGTGTCTGTGTTGGCGGCCGTCATGTTGAATGGTGACACATGTGAAGGGGAGACGCGAGTGGGCTTGAACCCCTCTGGGCGACGCGTCGACCGCGTTGGGTGGGTGAAGGCTCAAGGCGGGTGATGTTTGGGTGGTTCTGACTCGGCAGCTTCCCGGGGCAACAGGGTATTTCCAGGGGTCCTGTCCCGCCAATGCGCCATGAGTTAGTTACGTCAGGTTCCCGGTTTGGCAGAGCTCTTGACAGCGAACGGCTCCCGACCGCGCAACTTTTTGGGGCAAGGACCTTTCATACTCTGCTTTTGCGTGGACAATTGAGCGTGCATCTCTGCTCATCCCCTGGTGCTCATAATGCCCGATTTTAAGGAAATTGCAAAACACGGTTGGCACCCGGACAAAGTATGTCTACTCTGTCTTCAGCAAACAGCCGCTTTTTGGGAGGTCGAGTACTGACAGACCGCGGCAGAACGAAACCACACTCAGGGGTCAAGTTGTGGGTGACACGGCAGCCGATGCATGGACAAGCAGACTCGAGACCCATGCTAATTCCAGATGCAGGGAGCCGTCTTCGGCCGCAAGTCCAACACCCAGAACAACGCAGACCGAGATGTCACGCCCATCTCACACCTCAGGGACCCGGCATCCTTCGCCCCGCCGCCGAAGCGAACCGGCGCCGGCGTGCTCCCGCCCCCGGGAGTTGGCGCGACTTCCGCCAGGCCAGGCTCTTCGTCACCGGCCCAGCAGTATGGCTACGCAGACCAAGAACAGGGGATAGATGAACCCCCAGCACCACCCAGGCCCTACCGTGTCGACACAAGCGGCTTGTCTACAGCTCACCTTCCTCCGCCGCCGGGACGGAGAGATGGCGCTGATGGTAGGGACCCTACCGCCAGCCCTCCACCGCCACCGTACTCGGCAACCGCAAAGCCGCCGCCTCCTAGCCTGCCTCCACGGCTACCTCCTCGGACCAACAATGCATCCCCCGGGCCCCCAGCCCCTGCGGCGCCGGGCCGGCAGACCGGCTTCCTGAGCCAAGGCGCCGTCGACCGGCTGGGCGCCTCTGGCGTCTCCGTACCGGGATTCGGCATCGGTGGTGGGAACCGACAGGCCTTGCCGCCGCCACCACCTTCCCGGTCAGGTGCGAGCAGCCCCGCCCCGCCACCGGCAGCAGGATCCGGGTCGGTGAACGAGCTACAGTCGCGGTTCTCCAAGTTCGGCGGCTTTGGTAAGAGCTCGACACCGTCGCCTCCCCCGGCCCAGGGAGCACCGGCCCAGGGGACAACGTGGGCACAGAAACAAGCGGCGCTAAAGACAATGTCCGACTTCAAGAAGAACCCGAGCTCCGTCTCATTCGCCGACGCGAAGTCGGCCGCTTCGACCGCGAACAACTTCCGGGAGAGACACGGCGAACAAGTCGCGTCCGGGGTCAAGACGGCGAACAGCCTGGACCAGAAGTACGGGGTGTCGGGCAAGGTGGGCGGGTACCTGGGTAACGCGGGCGGTGGCGGTAGCACTGGGGCCGAGGCTGGCAGGACCCCTTCGCCCGCGCAGTCGCACCTCAGCACCATCAGCAGCGCGGCTGGGCTCCTGGGCAAGAAGAAGCCGCCGCCGCCTCCGCCTCCTAAGAAGAAGCCGGAGCTGGGCGGCAACTCTGTTGATGCCGGGGATGAAGATACGCCCCCTCCGGTGCCCATGTCGACACGGCCGTTTTAGAAGCGCGACACCTAACGCTAAGGTGTGCTGCGTTCAGGGCCTCTCATACACGGATTATCTCCTGCTAGTCTCTTACTCTGGGTGGGCATCAAATCATGCATGGCACGGGCGTTCTGGGCATTGTAGAGTTCCGCTTCAATTTCATATCACAACGAATTCGAACCTTGCGCGTTACAGCATGGCCTCACAGTGTGACTATCTCCCTGTAGAAGCACCAACCACTCTTAAAGATTATGATTCATAGATGGGTTGTATGAAGAGGTGCCTATGATAGGAAAGCTTACGCTGGGAGAAATTGTGGATATTTCCCTGTCCTTATTGCAATGCATTTGTCACTGGAGGAATTCACACTGTTTTGAAGCCGAGCATTATTCTGGGGGTTGCGGTGACATCTTCGCGTCGTTCATGGTATCATTTTTTGTTTGTGTATGCCGAGATCCAATCCAGTCAACGCTTGATCGCCTATGCCACAGTGTGAGGTAGACTAGTGGACCAGAAATCGAAGGAAGTGAGGGTGATATTGGAGTCTCGGTGTTTAAACCTTCATCGCCTTCATGCCGTGCTTCCAGAAGATGAAGTAGGGGGTGACGCCGTCCTCGCTGGCGACCATATTGGTTAGCAAGGTTGAACCTAACGTGGTCGGGAATACGGGGCTTACCGGTAGTTAAGGAGGGCAATCATGCCATCGGGGTTCATGGACTCGCCGGTGTAGAACTCGTAGTCCTTGAAGTTGGGCAGTAGCGTCTCCTTGACGTACTTCTGGGCGCCATTCTGGAAAGCCTTGACATCTTCGTCGGGCTTGCCGGCCTCCTTGAGAGCAGTAACAACAGCCTTCATGTAGCCTATGAAATCCGCATGTCAGAATCTTGCCTGTTTCCAACAAGGGCAACATAAAAGTCAGGGGGGGGTGGTTGTTATCTCGTACCCTTAAGGTAGGCCAGGTAGCCCTTCTTGTCGAACTGGGTGGACTGGAGACGGAAGGAAGCAATGATGTTGTTGACCTTGATGATCTGGTCCTCGGTACCCTCCTCAGCCTCCTCGGCGGAGGCGTTGGCACCAGTGTCTGGAGGATAAGATCTTTAGCCAAATGGCCCTTTCCCTCCAAAGTTCAGGACACCGTATGTGAAGGCTTACCAACATTGACACCGCCCTCCTCAATCATGGCGCAGTCAGCCTCGTAGACGATCCCGTCGACCTCCTTGAGGTCGTACGAGTCCGAGATCATCTCGTCGTCGGTGATAACATCCTTGAAGATAAGCATCTTGGCGGTATTTGAATATGGCCACCGGTAGACGGAAGAGGTTACAGGTGATTGTCGTGAAGGGGAAGGCGAAAGAAAATTTGGACAGCTAATCGAAGGGTTCTGGCCTGGATGGTTCTGAAGCTGGGCGCGGGGAAAATGTCAATGGAAAATCAAAAGGTGGGGCTTGAGGGGTGGACTTGAGCCAGCAGCCATTGCAGATTCGGACTAGCTGGGTGAGCTGTCAGGGTTCGGGTCAGATCTGGCATTCTGACAGGGGACTGGGGGGGAGGGGGTCTGGTCTCCATTGGCCTGAGCCCCTTTTGTCCTCCAGACTGGCTGCCTGATCAGTTAACAGGGCTGACTGGGCGCGCCGGGGAATACGCTCGATACGCTCGATGCATGGAGCCGATGCTATGGGTCCGTGACCAAAGATTCAGAGCACTGACTAGCCGCTAGGAATATAAGGCGAGCATCTTTGGGATCTCGGTCGAGGATCATGGGCAGCCTTGAAAGTCGGTATGGGGTTTTACAAGGCCCAGGTTCGGAATCTGCTCAGACGCACTAACAGAGACACGAGACGCAGATGGCTGCGCCGTGTTAATGCGTTCAGGCGGCATGAGAGCGACTTTCACAAGCCTGGGACTTGGGCAGGAAATCCGTGCCTTGCAGAAATGCATTGGGCTTGGCCCGTCATGAGAGCAGGTGTCGATCCGGGAACTCCCATGCATTTCATGCGGACCGTCTGCCATGGCGGACAACGCATCGGTGATGGCATTGTCATTGTCTCGATGCAAAAGGCTTCTGGGTGGGCTACTTAAGCCAGTTGACAGGAGAGTGAGCCTGTTGTCGAATTCCGTCTGCCAATGCTCTCGACATAGTGGCTTCATCGACATTTGCTCGTACACGCTTTCGGATTGACGGCGTCCAAAAAGTGGTTCGACCAGTGGTGGCAAAGAACAGGCGACTCGGAAGAAACGGACGGATTTCCACTAGGAAGCGAAATTGGTAAAAAGGGCCCACGCCGCCGGGTTCCAATTGCTCGCGACCGGCCGATCCCATCAAACGTCTGACAAACCTCTGTCGACAAAAAGGAGCCCCCAAAGGGCTCAGCTCAAATCGACGTTTGCCACAGGTTATTAGTCCCGTCTGTCAGCCATTCCCTCTTCGTCTCTTCGTGTCTCGGTCTTTCTGTTGTATCGTCAAATCTTCTTGCTGGTTCTCGTCCGGTGTTCCTGGGTCTATGCACAGCGCGAATAGCTAGTTCTCGCCGCCCAAGCCTCACGACGCCACCGACTTATCGATAAAAGGGCCACCCGCTCTCGCCCTGCACGTCCTCCTGCGCGCCCTGAATCATTCGCAGTCCGGCGTTCCGCTCTCGTGATGGTCGCCACTCCGACCACCGTCACGATGTCGACCGCCGGTGTCAGCAACGGCACAATGGTGTCGGACCTGCCTCCCTTGCCCGCCTACACGACCACACTGATTCCTGACCTGCTGCCCTTCATCTCCGACTTCTGGCTATCCGTCATCGGCCCACATATCGCTTACTGGGTCGTGTCCGCCCTCTTTCACATCATCGATGTCTACGACCTCTTCCCCCAGTACCGCCTGCACACACCCGAGGAGATCGCCCAGAGGAACCTCGCGTCCAGATGGCAGGTCGCACGGGATGTCATTATCGAGCAGATCATCCAGATGGTCACCGCCGCTGTACTGTCGCTTACTGAGCCTGCGCAGATGACGGGCATGGAGAACTACGACGTCGCCGTCTGGGCCACCAGGATCCGCCTCGCGCAGAGGGCGCTGCCATCTGCGCTGGGCTTGATCGGTCTCAATGCCGCTGCCATCTCCAAGAACATGTCTGCCTCGCACCCACTGCTCGCCGGTGCCCTGGCCGGTGGCAAGTACCCATTCCTGACGAGCATCGACGCGACCACGGATGTATCGGTACCGGCATTTGCGACTTGGGAGCTCTTGCTGGCTAAGGCGATATATTGGCTGGTTATCCCTGGGTTCCAATTCTGGGTTGCCGTGGCGTTCTTGGACTCGTGGCAATACTTTTGGCACCGCGCAATGCATGTCAACAAGTGGATGTACAGTACGTTTACACAGAGGCCCCCGGATCCTGGCTGTCGCATACCTCTTCTGGTTTTTCTCTCCACAATGCTAATGAAATGATTTACAGCCCACTGGCATGCGCGCCACCACCGTCTCTACGTTCCCTACGCTTACGGCGCACTATACAACCACCCTGTCGAGGGCTTCGTGCTCGACACCGCAGGCGCCGGTCTTGCCTATAAAGTATCGATGATGTCCCCTCGAATGTCCATCTTCTTCTATATGGGCAGCACCATGAAGACCGTCGATGACCACTGTGGCTACGCCCTACCCTGGGACCCCCTGCAGAACATCACGAGCAACAATGCCACATACCACGACATTCACCACCAGAGCTGGGGCATCAAGACCAACTTCAGCCAGCCCTTCTTCACCGCTTGGGATCGGTGGCTTGGAACTATGTGGCAGGGCGACACCACTCTGAAGTACGAGAGGACGAGGGAAAATGCCAAGCTGAAGAGTGAAAAGAAGACGGTTCAAGCCACTCAGTAAGGAGTCAACCAGCTCCTACCCAGTTCCAGAACATGGCGTTCGAATCCTTCTGGAGTTTCCATTCTCCACCACTCGTTGGACTGCGCTACTTCCAAATATTTTTTTGTTATTTTGCCCTTTTGATGCTTGGATTGATCAGATGAGGCGCATGTTGAATTTAAGGGATGAACACCGGGCATCGGGAGACGGCGTTCTTGATTCCTATAACCTTTTCTACTTCAAGGCGCGCTCCATAGCGCCAATCAATCAACCGGACCAAGCGCCTGTTGAGCTACACGATTACATTCGAAATTGTACAAAATTGTTCGTCTCGACGGTTTCTCTTTTCCCCGACTTTCGAAGCGAGCATTGGCTCGGTTGGACACGGCGAAGCTTGGGCAGATAGATTTGTGCTACTGAGTAATGATAATATAGAGAGGGAGAGAGCCTGGGCTCCGTGTTGTAAAACCAGTACACAATCATCATCACACTCATGTTGTGCCCGCAAGTGAAACGACCGATCTGATCTGGCGATGTCGTGTCCCATCGGTGTTGTTACTGGTTCTGCGGATGGACACATCGATTGTCCGGAGACACGGGCAGGGGTTTCTTTACGGCGCATGTGCTGGACACGTCAGGACGTACGATGGTCGTCGTTCTGCGAACCCGCTGCCCACCGACCATGGTTGATGTTCTAATCAGGATCGATTGTTTCCCATAGGACAGCCTGCGCTGCCGTATCTGACACCGAAACAGCTGCGCGCGCTGCTGGAGGGTAGGAAGGCCTCGTGGGGTTCTGTCTCGTTTGAACTTCGGACTTGGACTCGGACTTGGACTTCACAGGACGCGAACAGAGCAGTAAGCCTTGTTGGCGCAACCTCGCCGTAACACGGTCTCCGTACGACGCGGTTAAGCATTTCGCAACATGAACGCAATTCAGGACCCCTTCCCCGTCCCCATCGAAGACCGCAAGATAGTCAAAATCATGTCTTACTTTCGAATTGTCATCGCCGACCCTAGAGGGAAAGCAAAGCGCGCGCGGCGTAAAGAAGACGAACCTTCACGGACCTGTCTGAGTGCTCCAGTTCGAAATCCCAGCAACATCAACGTTGAATGCTTTAGTTAAAAGTCCCAACAACACCAAAGTTGATCTCAAACCTGGCCAGAGCACGCAGGGATGAACGGTACATGCCCTCGGGCCGAGATCCAGCATCTCACCATTGCACCACGCGTGAGGGTGTAGAGGTAGCTTTCATCCCCAACCAAAATGATCGACGACCCTGGCTCCTGACCGACGGGTGTTTCTCGCGGCAGACCCGGATCCGAACCTCGCAAGTTCAGCCCCGAACTAACGCCTGCACTTGCTTCCGGCGCTTCATCGGGGCGCCTGGTGGGATTGAGTTCACGTTGGGGCCTGTTTGTGCATCACCACCAGCCTGTCGGACTTCGAATCCCATCAGCAATAGGGTATGAGTGTTTCACATGTTCTTCCTCTGAGCGTGAAACTCGCTTTTGTCGCATTCGCTCCTCGCTGTAAACGTGGGAGCGAGTCTACATCCTCCGAAGGAACCGCGAGGTAGGGAAGCTTGTTAATCCGCGTGGTACACGGTTCAGGGCCCCCAGCCCGATGGCATGGCATCTCATATTCTGGGTTGAACGTTGGGCAAGTGATGAAAAGTATGGGTGCAAGAGCCGGGTGGGGACCAGGAGGCACGGGAGCCGATTAAGCTCGCATGCCAGACACTTGAAAGCAACGAGACAGAGGCTATATGCACGAGGTCATCCTACGCTTACCAACCTAGTCAGCGGTCCGCAGGACATCAAACAAAGCTGACCCTCGGTGTGGGGCCGCCTGGGTTCCGGACCCCCGGGACGGAGGGCGGAAAGGTGGATGTCTCGGGCGGGAATTTGATGACAAGACAACGCCAACAGTCCAGCTTTGCTTTGGACATGACAGACATGAAAAAATCTGACACAGAGGCCTGGACCCAATTGTCATGACAACAGCGGCTGGCCATAAGAAGATGGTGCCTGGTGTCGCATCAGGTCTTGGAAATTACCCGAAGGACAGTGGGCCACTGCACTACGTGATAGTTTTTGTCCTTCCTGACGCGCGCCCGCCCGACGTGCGTACCTAATATCCATGAAACAGGCAAAAGCAGGCGGGCGAGGTAAGTCAGAAGCTGCTTATCATTCTAGAAACAATTGACATGTCTCGCGACGCCATTGAAGACACTGCGTGGCAGTTCTGGGGACAATGCCGTGCGACCGGACATTTTTTTTTTTAATTACGGCACAAGCCACCCTACGGGCACCTTATTTGCGGTCCGGTGAGATGTGTATCTTGCGTAGGCCGAGACGAGGCACTTGTTCAGCTGTCTCAGAAGACGACCTGGCTGACTGGCTGGTTGGCCCGGTGAGTGACCGAAGCCCAATCCATCAGGCCACGCTTGGGAAAAGCCGCATTGATTGCATAAGTGAGGCTTGCGGTTGACCGACGGACAGCCTGCGAACCCTTACGTTCGTGCACACGTCTCCCCGAGGGCATAGTTCCGAGTCAGCGGGCGCGGCCGCGGCCGCGAAGCGAGGGGAGCAAACAACCGAGGGAGGCATGTACAAACGTGTACCACAGTAGTGTATTTGACTTCGGCCCGGGCTTAACCTGCGTGGCGCGCGCCCGCACGATGAAGCAGAGTAAAGCTTCCTAAGTATCATCGCTCGCCGCTGACAGCGCTGCTAGCTAGGCCTGGCTGGTAGGCTGCATGCAGCTCGGGCACACAATCACACCCATGCCCTCAATGCGCACGATCACACACACATCAGCTCAGCCTCTGTGCCCTCGATCGCCTCGACAGTCAGCACAAAGAAACGTTCAAGCCGTCGACCAGTAACCATCCCGGCTGTCAATATTGTTGAGACGATCGCCGAGGCGCCCTTGGGACCGGGCAGCCATCCAGCCATGTCAGATGCATGAATGTTATGGCTCGCCTCGATTTTGAGCCTGACGTGGGATCAGACGGGGCGAGTCGAATTGGGGTGGGGGGGGGCCGTGATTCATGCTGGAATTGCTCAGTAGTGATGGGGGATCTTCGTGCTATGTTTCGTTTCGAGGCAGCTCCTGTCCAACAGAATGGTGGCGATCCCGAGTGGGTGGTGCTCTGCTCCATGACAGTGGCAGTTTGATGGGCAGGCTTGGGCGGGGTGAGGGCATGTCAGCATGGGCGCGACGAGGCTGAATCTAAAGCACATGCAACCAGACAGACAGCCAGCTGGTTGGTGACTCGCCTCGACGACTCGCGATCCCTTGCCCGGGCGTCCGCCACACGTCATCTTCTTTGTTGTTGGCTGCTCGGCCAGTAGACTAGTGCTGTTGCTGTCATGTACAATGCAGTATGGATCGACCCTTCAGGTGGCGTTTGAGGTGAGGTGGTGGCCTAGGGCTGCAGGGGACTTAATTAGCTGACGAACTAGACGGGCCACCAGCTCGAACGAGGGCGCACCCAGTCACCCCGGAAGAGGAGTAGGCACAAAGGGCAGCGGGAAGAAGCTTGGTTGCGCTGGCTGGCTGGCGCGCTGGGAGCCTGTGAGGGCACTGGTTCAGTTCGTCTCGGGACCCACCCGCCCCAAGATGGACGAGCCTGATACAAATAGATCCCTGCACGATCTGCAGCTCAAATTGAGGAGCGTCCACTGTTGGGGCAAAGAAGCATCTCTTGTCCTTTGCAGGCAGCGCTAACCTCGCCTTGCCTAGTGTACTGTTAGGTTCAGCAAGATGGCTGCTGCGACTGTGGCAGCATTACCACTCTGAGGCGCGATGTCATTTCTTTCAGCTGGCACCGTGTTCCTGGCGCACCACAGACTTAACCTTGAGTTGACATGGCGCGCTGCAAGCCCGGTCACCGTCCTCTCCCGCGGCCACATGCCAGCAAATGAGGAGGGGGTCCGGGCGCGGCCACGATGTCGCCCAGCGATTTCTGCGGACTGCCGTGCTACATTGCTGTGGCCATGGGAGTGGATTGCTTGGCTGCCAGCGCTTCACTGTACTCCATACTGGCCATCATGTCCCCATAGATAACTGAGGTGACGGGGCAATGACGATTTCCCGACCTTCGAGCTTCCTGTCCAACTTCATGTCCATCTTGCTTCTCGTCCACGTTCCTGCTGTTACTGCACCCTTTGTGCCCGCCCGTCTCAGGACTTCCCACGGCGCCCCCTTCTCATCATCAGCAAGCGTTGTCCCTCGTTTGACAAGATCTCCCCGGGGCCGTGCCACGAACAGCATCGGCAACAAGGAGGTCTCAGCGCGAACACTTGCCTCAGTTGCCTCCTCCCCGAGAAGCCAACTTCCAGAACGATCAGACGGCCTGTGTCTCTGTGAAGCACAACCGAAAGTCAAGCCATTACACAGTACTTTATACTTTGGCCCGACAGCGCGCCACCGGGATCACCATCACATCAGCACCACCAGGCCATCAAACCATTCAGTTGGCGCTCAATCTGCCGGCGCCTCCTGCTTGGAACTTGGAACAGCCGGACCCTGGTTTTGCATCTCAGGCTCCACCTCACTTTCCCCCCTTCCGAGCAACCGAATCGACTCGCTAAGAATTGCGACAACCTCGGAGGATCAGAGAAGGGCGATCCAATCCCAGCCAGCCTTGCCCTGCCCTGCTCCATACTGCCCCCCGCGCGTCCTTGCGCCCGACCCAGTTCTCGCATCTCCCAGCTTGAGCACTGACAGGCAACAGCGCGAGTCTTGGTACACGAGGTCCGAGCACCTCGATTGCTCCCCCCGTTCTTCAGTTGGTTCACAATCTCACGACCCAGCCAGCTATCCTTGTCCGTCATCTATTTCAGCCTCTCTAGCTGAGAACAGCCCGTGGCCAGTCAAAAGGCGACCGCTCACCTGGGTCCTGTCCACAGTCTGATCTAAAAGACCAGGGAGCTGCGCCGCGTGGTCACCATTGTGGGTTCCCGACTCCGTACCTGAATCCCTCTCCTGGATACATCTGCGTCTGCCTGCATGCTCTGGACGCTCTGGCTGCTTGTTCTACACAGTACTCTATTGATTCTGGTCCCTGGATCCGCTCTCGCATCTGCAGCCCGACTTTGTCTGCCACGAGGTCCCAAGGTGTCATCCAATCCAACCCTAAGCTGCCCTCCGGCAAGGCACACGCTGCTACTGCGCTACTGCGGCTGCACCTCATCGCCGAATCCTTCCAGCGCTACCCTGTCTGTTTCAGATAATTCACTTTTTGCTCGTTGGCTTCCTGCGGTCTCGATTCCGCGGCCACGAAACATTTAATCTACGATTGTTTCTCTAAGCGCCGCCATCACCATCGCCTAGGCCCTCGCCCGCTTTCGGGAACCAGGCGCTTGCACGCTCCGCAGCCCTTTACACGCCATTGGCCAATCCGCCTCACTCCCCTCGCCAGCTCGATCACCAACACGCCAGACTGTCGTCCTTTGCACCTCGTCACGTCTATTTTCGATCAAGTACCGCGCAGGGCCATCACCACTTTCAGCAACTGTTGCCACCCGGCGCTTGTCTCGTCACCTCGGCCTCAGGGGTCGAAAGCACTCCCAGTAGCGCCTTAAAGAAGACTGTAGCCAATTCTCCCGCCAGACGACAATTCCCTTTACTTTCTATCCTAGCAACACGAGGAGTTGATCTCCGAGCTCGCATCATCATGGACATCACAACGACATTGTTCACGTTCATGCTGTGAGTATTTCTAATCTTCTTTTTTGGCTCCCGGGAAGCCGATGATTTTCATATGCTTTTCTTCCTTGTCTTGCTGCAATTTCATAAAGTTCTGCTTTTGGATTCCCCACCCGGCAATCCGCGCCTCCCTCGCTCTTGCCTCGCCCTGCTCGACCTCCGATTTCCCAACTACCGCAGTCGCGGTGTCGTCCTGCTTTTGGCCGACATGTTTCGGTTCAGGCGGCGAGGAGCGTCGTGAGTATTTGATGTTAGATCCCTCGTCATCACAGACCCCAGCACCCCTACTCGCACTCGCATCGTGTTCTCTGCAAGGAATCGCTTAGGATTTGATCCCTGTCCGCATTCTGGTCGGGTATCAGCACAGCCGTGCGGGTACCTGAAGGTTCTGTCGTGCCAGTCAGCCTTAGTACCCTTCGGGCAAATATGCTTTCTGGGGATCTCGTTAAGTTTTCCTTGCGAGCCACATGGCGTGCCTGTTTCCCACCGGCGGCCGCCTTATCGGGCGTCACCAGACGCCGGGAAATTGGCACCTGAACCGGCCAAGCCGGAGAGGCTGAAGCCTATTGCCCAGCTGGCTCCACGCTGTCAGCAAAAGGAAACCTGGGGAATCATCGGACTCTCTTATAAATAAAACAATGCTGTTCCCCCGGATGTTGGCTGACTAGTAAATACACCAACAGTGAAACACACCCTTCAGTACAATCAGTCTCGCTGGTTGGGTCTTGGGACAACTTCGAAAGACCATACACAATGGAACGTGACAGCCGACGCGACCGGAGGCAATGGCGTGGATGCTATGTTTTCAAGGACGTCATTTATGACGGAGAACGGCCAGGATCATCTCGAAGGAATGGTGGCCTGAAGATGGGCCAGCCTTACTATTATTACGTGAGTTGGTGGCTGGGTGTTGGTTACTCAACCCTGTCAAAGGGCACTTTTGTCCACTAACACTGAACAGTACGAACTGGACGGATGCGTCGAGACTCATGATCCTTCGCTCCCCACAACGACGGCATGCCCATATCTACCTGGCCAGACTGTAAATATGATGTGGGTGCCGACAGAAAAGTCGGACAGGAAACGAAGTGCATCCCTCAGCTCAGTACGACGCGAAGACTTCAAGACGATGTCGCCCCAAGACAAGTACAGCACGCCTAGGCCGGCCCCTTCCGCCGAGTTGCTGAGCCCAGCCTACCGGCCCACCACCTCTCAGGTGCCCGTCCGGACCCTTAAGCACAAGCGTTCCGACCGCTCCATCTCACCAACTCCCAGCTGGTGGTCGCCACGGAAACTCTTCACCCGCAAGAACAGTGTCTCGTCACAAGCCAGCAGCGACAGGCATTCTGATGATGCATCGGTGGCTGGTGATGAGCAGCGCCAAAGTGTTGGCTCCTCTTCCTCAGAGGGTAGCCGGACCCGACCCATGTCACCAGACTCGCTACGAAGGTTCCTCTCCGACGACACGTCAGTGGTGACACCGCCGGCCGACGACGCGGAGCGTCTCTTCCTGTCCATCCCTGATGATATCGCCGAGGAGGATGATGACAACTTCGCAACCTCTGCTGCCTCCGAGACCGGCCCAAAGACCATCCTGTCGCCGCCGCCACCTGTTTCTCGCAACTACTCTTCAAACACCCTTCGCCGGCTACCCGAGAACGAGTCGGTCGTCACCCTTACCGAGGAAAAGCCCGCAACAGCGGTCGCACGGCCGCAGCAGATGCACTTCGACGATGAAAAGGACACCCCTACTTCGCGCTTCTCCTTCTCGTCCGACGAGGGCTCCATTTACGGGGATGATGAGACAGATGCCACGTCGCCCGAAACTGACGCCGAGGCCGAGATCCCATCTTTCTACCACTCCGAAGCCGAGGAGGACGAGACAGACTCGGACACCCTCTCACCACCAGCCGCCTTCCAAACGTCAAAGTCAGGCCTTACCATGGGCCGCGAATCGCTCGAGCAGTCGCTCGCCGACGCGTTTCAGGGCTACCGCCTGCCGCGGACGTCGATGGACGGCAACAACAAGGTCCCTGTCTCCGTTGTCCCCAGCCCGCCGCTGCTGGCCGCCCCTGCTGGCTCGGTGGTGGATGACTTCATGAGCGAGATGAACAACTTCCAGAGCAAGTGGATTTGAACCAGTCCATTACTGCATACCTACCTTCATACCTACATACTACCGCACCACTACCGCACCATCTATTTCTCATGTACCTGATCACTATTCTCATTTGTCACAACATGCATGGCACGGAGTTGGATTAAAAGCGAGCGAGCGAGCAATTGGGGACAATCTAGACTGTCTCACTTCCCATGTGTCAAATACAGCACACAAATTGCGGGAATTTCCTTTTTGGCTTATTTCCTCGCAGAACCAAAATACCCTGGGCTTAATCCTACTTTGTTGCATTTAGGGGGACCGGATGGGGGGGTGTGAACATCTGTTGGGTCGGATGACGAGATGGCTGGCACTTGCGCAATTGGGTCACCAGGTGACGGCGCCTTTGCCGGAGCAGGCGGTAGATAGAAAGATCCGAACAATCCAAGACATTGACGGAGCCAAGCTTGCCCTTACCCCGTACCTGCATTTGTGACTGTTCCAGTCCCATGTGGGCCAATCTGTGCAAGGCAGAGATGCAGTCTCAAAACGGCGGCTGACACTTTTAGCGGACGGCACGAACAAAGACATTGCGACGCATGCGACGCTGACATGTCCTGTCACTTCATTGCCCTCAGCCTTACAGTACGCATATTGACGGAGCGCATGCTAAATCGCCAGCCGATCGGCACACACGCTACAGCCACGTGGTTCTCCCCGCGGCTACACAGCACTCGGGGAGCAGATCGTCACTTTGGTTGAGCTATCGCCCCAGCCCCCAAAAACACAGCTCCACGGGGTAGGGGCTGGGTTGAGCTTGTCACCAAATCCTATCCTCGCCCTCGGGGGCCCGTGAGCTCCGCGCGCGGACTCGGGGGTTGGGCATTTCTCGGGGATAAAACGCGCCCCCGAGGTCCCCAATTGATCAGTCTGCCCCCGCTGGTGACCGGCCCCGAAAAGAAGCCCGAAGGACCATATTTTACAAGCCGGGGATTATTTAGAGTTTTTGGTTTTTGGTTTGATTTCGCGGATCACCCTCATCAGGTATTTACACCCCCCTCCCCGCCTGCTACGTTCTGTGTTTGCGGCACTGCGAAGGTGTCAGCCGGCGAGTCATTACTGGGGTTTGGCTCTTTAAGGTTTCTCGCGTGCCAACCCACGTGGCTGGTCGGTGTGGTCTGGACTATGGGTTAATTTCCCAACAGCTATCCCGGCACTTCTTATGTGCAGGAATATTTGATCTCATTGGACCGTGGTGAACGTAACGCTAGAACACGCAATATTGCTTTCCTCATCACAGCCTGCATGTCACTCCCGTCTTCATTTGCTAGAGTTCCAGGTGGCAAGGCAGTGTTTTGATTACATTGGCGGCACTCAATCCATGAGGAGCTGTGAACCTTCCCTCGGCTCTTGTTTGGACGACATTTCTCGTCATCGGTAGTTGGTGGCCTCGTCTCAGCCCAACGTTGTGGATGATAATTACGCAGCATTGTGATCTGCCGAGTCTGATAATTACCAATGCAACATACATACGTAGATTGGGCTCGAGTGTCCAATAATGCGAAATCAAAGCTGTACCATCAATAAAATTAAGCCATCGGTTGCATCTGCAATTAGTAATGTGTGCAGATGCAGGCAGGCAAGAAAGCACGTTGATTGATCAAGGTCCGGGGACCAAGACAATTGAATAACTAAGTATAGTCCGCGGATAAGCCTGTGGTATTGATTGCTCTGCTGAACCATTTGCACTATTTGGACTTCAGGACGCCGCAGTATCATTTATCCAGCTCTAAACACCAATCCTGCATAAGCCATTGTCAAGATCCAACCAAACAAAAGGCAATAGCAGAGTGCCAGCGTCTTCTCAACCACCTTCTCAAAACCGGCCAGCTCGAACACAGTTTGGGCTAGCATTGAGAGGAGCAGGATATATACGGCGCTGCAGTAGGAAGTAGTTAGCGGGAATATCAATCGAGCCTTTTCCCAACTGACGAAAAGGGCCCTTAAGGGAAAGGTCAACACTTACGGCATGTGACTGCGGGCAATACGGTTAATCAGGCCACTCACGCCTGTGTGTCTTCGGGGCTGGTTGAGTGGAACCGGACGCCCAGATCTCGCGTGGGGATGGCAGCACATCCTGGGCTTCCTCCTTGTCGGAGGTGTGGCGCTCTACCATGTTGAAATAACAATAGTTTCAAGGAGGCAGTATCGCGGGCGATGATGCTAGTCCCAGCATCGACGAAACGAGTTGAGCAGGAATGAAGCAGGAGAATTTGTATGGGTTAACGAATGAAGTGCATCTGGGCTACTGAAGAAGAGAAAAAAGCAGGCACTCTCTCTGCACTGAAAAACACTGAGATATCGCAGTGATAGTGGCCTGTGAATTGCCTCGGTGACTCACATGGCACAGTATTCGAGGGGCAGAGGCAGAGGCGCAGACAGACAGCCAAGAGGGAGCCAGCAACCACCTTTACTCGCCCAAGTTCCCACTGAAAGCTAGGCAAAGCTTGTTGGTCTGACGGCTTCGATAGATCACAAAACCGGTGGGGAAGCCACTGGAAAGTGGAGAATAGACGCCCAAGCGAGTCTGCGCTACGAATAGGCGCGAATGAGGCTGTACATGTGGATATGTGATCATGGTCAGCCACATTGATGTTGTGCTGACCGCCGGCGGCAGTAATCTCACAACCTGACCTGACAGCCTGAATCCTCCTGAGCTCCATTATTTACAAGCCTAAGCCGAAAATGATTGCTCTCCAGCCATCTTTGACTGTGACAGGATGATTCTCGCCTATAAGACAGCCCTTTCCGTTGTTCCGGTGTTGCGCTTTCTTCTAGATGGAGCTTGGCAAGAAAGCCGAGCTTCAATGGGCCATGCATGCTTCACCTCGTACTATCTTGTCAATCAAGTTGATGTCGGCACCTCTCTCCCACTAATTCTTAACCAAGTCATGGAATCAAGCTATAACTTGTGCTTCACATACTATCATGGCAACAAAAACAAAAAGCTCGACGCCGGCATGATTCGAACATGCGCCTCCGAAGAGAATAGATAACCAGAATCACTCAATGAGTAGTTCTAGTCTATCGCATTAGACCACTCTGCCACGGCGCCTTGATGGAAACAGAGATCCGCGAAAGGCATCATAGACTTCATGATTAGTTGTCTGGGTGAAAGACAACAGGAAACCTACCTCCGACTACACTTGTATATATCCTCATTTGATTGAAGACCAGTCAGCTAAGCTTACTGCTATATGGCTTCTTATTTATGGCTCAGCCGTCTATTAGTAGAGTATATATACGTGTTAGAACTTAAAAGTACCTATTGAAGGCTTTCGTGAGATCGCTCATACCAGCTTTCAGACCCCGCCCCAGCCCTCTCAGCATCATTGCAAGATGCAGGCAGGTTTTATAGCATGTCTTGGAAGAGAGACTAAAACAACCTCTTCCACTTGACCAAATGAGGCAATGAAACTGTGTTCAAAGATTGAAAATCACCGCTGGATTTACCAGTTGTTGTCATGCCCACCAACCACAGCTGCGTTGATGAATGTCGTCGTCAGATCCACTGCCCGCGGTTGAAACCCTCGAAACAGCAACGCAAGCTCTTCCCAGATCGTGCGAGCCAACATCCAGCCCACTGTCCCCCAGCTGCCCAGCCAATCATGACGTCTTCGTACGCTCTCTGCATACCATCCAGGACGGCATCCTCACGCCCATATGATGTGTGGATATGACCAAAGACGTGTAATTTTGGTCTGATCCTTGCAACTTCCCCAGACAAGTATGGACAGCCCGCCCTGTGGAAATCACGGGCATCAAGATGGAACTTTGGCGGCCCATGGGTAACAAGAATGTCTGGTTTCATGCGTACTAAGGGAGCAAATATTTCGGCCCAAAAATGGGGATCTGGGCTGTACTGAAAAGCCGACGTGCCATATTGAGGTGTGAATGGGCTGCCATATGTTATGAGCCTTCGCGCGGAAGAGACGGTTCGCTCTGCTGTCGATGTAGTCTCGAATACACTCGCGTTGTCCGGATTCCGTGGGAAGTCGAGCGTGGTGGACGAATTCTGGAGGTAGATTACGCTCCCCCAGTCTAAGTCCTCTTTCGACTGTGAGGATCCGTATCTCCTTTCTGGATGTTTCTCAAGGAACTCTCCGTCCAGCAGCACGTCATGGTTTCCGGCAACGAAAACCTTGTATCTATGTGCCTGCGACGACAGCCAACTCAGCTCCGTTTGTATCTCGTCGAATGATCCGTTCTCGGTCAGGTCGCCGGCATGGATGAGGACATCACCGAATGGGAGTTGCGGTCGGGTGTTGTGTGTATCAGAGACGCAGACGACTCTGACTGTATCTTCATGTGAGGGTTGCGCTGCGGTGTGGACACAAGCTGAGTACAGTTTGAGAAGCCGCTGCGCAACACACCGTTTCCGCTGGCCTGGAAGCTTAATGCTGCTGAGCGGCCGCGCCTGAGAGGTCATACCAATATTCAATATGCTCAAGGAAAATTAAAGCTTGCATCGAGAATAGCTCTGCCGCAAAAGGTAGCCCATGTATATTGATGCCGAGTCTTGGGAGTGCAGTGCGGCATAGGGAGAGGGAGACATCGCCTTTCAAGTTTGGAGTCTGTCGACAGATCCCGATTCACTGGCTCAGCCTGTGGCCTGGTGAATCAACGAATCAGAAACGCCACAGGATCGCCAGGACCAACAAGCACACTTTGACAGTTTCACACCAGCTTGACAACAACTCGCCGGGCAAGTTCGTCGACTTATGTAGCAGAGCTATCGGATCGGAAGACCGTTCCAGCCGGGAGCCATTCAATGTTCGCGCCAGGTTCATGAGCATGCCATTTGACGCCTCCAGCTGCTGTAGTTTCCACTTCTGTCAAATGCGGTTGCCACAACGACTGGTCGCCTGTTTTGAAGACTGTAGGTGGGAGACGGACCTGGTGTCAAGGCCAACAACCACGCTCAGCCCGAACCTTTCTCAACTTGGTCCTAGGAGATGGACGCATTGAAAAGACACATCCGAACCCTTGAGTCACGGATTCGAGGGCCTTCGCCATCAACACAAAGCTGTCCTGCCTTTCAATCTATGTCCGACCTCCACCTCGAAGTCGGTCAACAGTACCTCATCTTCGACTTCGACGTCACCGCTCCTAACCTCATTCTAGCTGGAGACATCGGCCGGCTCATCGACTACGAGTCCTACGTCTCGTTGCTGCAGAAAAGAATTTCCCGCTACGAGCATGTGATTCTCGTTCTTGGAAACCACGAGTTCTAGGGTCTGTCCTTCCTAGCCGGCCTCGCGCGAGTACGGGCGCTTGAGAAGGAGCCAGTATTGGAAGGAAAACTGATCCTTCTCCAGCAGAACATCTTCTCTTTTGAGGATGAAGGGTTGATCGTTGTGGGCTGCTCTCTTTGGTCATTCATTCCTGAGCATTTGGCGGCTGCCGTTGCAGCTGTTCTGAATGACTTCAAGAAGTTTGAGAGTTGGAGTGTTGAGATTCACAATGCTGCCCACTCTGAAGACTTTGCATGGTTACGGCAGGAGGTTCAGCGTTGCAAGCCGTGCACAAGGATCATCGCCGTGACGCATCATGCTCCTCTGATCGACGGGACAGCTAGTCCTGAGCACAAAATCAGCCGGATCAGATCAGCTTTTGATACAGATCTTTTGTGTAGAACGAGAGCAAATCTTTCAACCCAAGTCAAGTATTGGGTCTTGGACACACGCATTGGACGACGAATTTCAAAGTGAAGGGCACACAGGTGATCAGCAACCAGCGAGGGTACGTCTTCCCGGGGAGCAACGTACGACTGCGAGTGGAAGCGCATGAACCGAATCACACGTCCGATGCCAAAAGAGCAATTAGGCTCTGAGGTGTTCTGGTTACATTACAAATCCGATTTGAAGACACAGAGGTTCGAGAACTGCTGATCGAGATATATACCCAGGTTGTTACGATTTGCTTTACCTCAGCTGACCATTCCCCCCCCCGGGGGGGGGGGGGTTGCTCACTCTAAGGCCCAGCATTAAATTCTGACAGGTGAGTCATGTGAAATATCTCAATCATCTCTGCCTAAGCAGAACACTGCATTTCTCAGCATTCTAGGACAATTCAGCTTTAAGAATCTGGCATAGATATTCGGATCAGATGAACGCTCACACTAAATGGCGAAGAATATCGTCAAGACTGAACACATGGAACCGTCTTACAAATCTACCCTTTCTTTTATATATATCGGCTTGACGAGTCTGACTCAGACGACTGTTGTAGAACCATCGGTAAGAGAGAACCCACCGTTGCTTACTGCCCCTCTCAACACCCCTTGTACGGAGAAAGCGGGGACCATTAAGAGTCGCCAAGCCGTTCACGCCTCTCTGCTGTCTTCTTCCTGTTTTGTAAAAGATTCGGCGGGAGACTGTGAACACACTTTGGTGCCGTACCTTCTTCTACGTCCGTGACATCCGCTCATCTGAGTTTGAATGTGGAATTCCTCAATTCATATATGACATGCAGTCACCTCCTACCTAGGTACCCAACAATCATCCCCTTTCCCTCAAGTCTCCAAACCCTGCATCTCGAGTACCACCCTCGCCGTCTTACATAATGGCTTCTCTCATCGACTCTGTCTTCCTCACTGTACGTGATGTCTCCCGATCAGTTGCGTTTTATAAAAAGGCCCTGGCGCCCATGGGCATCATGTACGCCTTTGATTACGACGGCAAGAGCGCACCTTTCAACCATCCACGCTTGCACGGATTCGGCAAAGACGGGCGCATGTTCTTCTGGCTCAGGGAAGGCACTCCTAGCGAGACACATGTTGGATTTGCAGCTAAGACTCAGCAAGAGGTCAACTCTTGTTACGAAGCAGCGATAGGGGCTGGAGGGGCACCAAATAACGCAATGGGAGGCGCTCCATCAGCCAGAGTCTGGTATGACCCGACATACTATGCAGCCAACGTACTCGACCCAGATGGGTATGATATAGAATTCACGTACAAGAAATTCCAACATCCTTGCCCAGGAACAGACTGAGTCGAAGAATGGAATAGCAGGTGTTGTTTCAGCGATTGGGGCTATGGGGCAACTAGGACTGAAGATAAGATTGTTGGATGTGGCTAGCTAGGTACGTGAATGAAAAAGTCTATCATAGTTCAAGACATTCATGCAGGCCATGGTGAAGGGTCGCAGGTACTGCACGGAGGCATCGCGGTAGCTTGTTTATGTTATACAAACTCAGGTGGTATACAAATCGACTCTCTTGCCAGACACTCTTGCTAGCACCAAGGACATCATAAAATTTAGTAGTCCGAGTTTTCTGATAATAGTAGCTCGGATGAAAGCTCAGAAAGTAGTCTATTTGATCTAATTGCTCAAATACCAGACCATAATGAGTTTCGGAGTCCAGGTAGCCCTGGCGAGTGAGAACATGGGAGAAAAACCTTTGAAGGTTCAGGCCATCATTGAAATCACAACAGCCAAGAGGAGCATCATAATTCTAGTAGCCTTGGCGATATGGACCAGCAGTGCAGCTAAGATGGAAGAAAAGCTACAAGCTGGACAAATAGAGCAACCCCACTACTAGTGAGTATATGAGTGAATTCAAGACATGTGTCATTGAAGCCGCAGACCGCACATGCTTTGATGTTGCCAGGGTTGTGAAATGGTTCGGCCTTGCCGTGTCCAAGGCCTCGCCGGCTTGCACAATTATTATTGATCACATGCAGCAATCTCAGCAAAGGGTAAGGGAGTCAGCCGGAGATACAATACGCACGGTGGTATGATTCCTCCCGAGAGGGAACCCTTGCCCCTTCGTCCCCATTGGAGAATTGGACACACTGTAAAGGCGACAGCTGGCGCAGCTAACTTGTCCCCCTCTCAGCAGGCAATATCCTCCCCGGCACAACTCTAGTAATATTCCGAACGACGTCTATCGCGTCATTGTCACGCTACAAAATTATTGATAATATTTCACGAGGATAGCCTCAGCATTTACCGTAATAGTCCGGCCAAATAAGGGAGGACGAAAGGTATAGCCCATGCCGTTATGACAAAGCCCGTTGTGACGACGAACGTATCAGTTGCAAGCATGGTCTCACACCGCAAACTCGTTTGACCATGGCAGGCACAGGGAGAATGATTCATGAGCCTTCCTGAAGATTTCTCGGCCTTTGTATCTCACTCTCGGAAGCCAAGTAATGGGAGTATCAAAACCTTCGGGCCATATCAGAAACAGCATTATGGCCCGGCCGGAGGAGCCGACTTGCAGTCAGATGATTGCATGCGCCAAATATGCGATTCACGGCAACAGAACTACTCCGTCTTACCGCGGGCATATGACCAAATGAGAACAGGTAGCCATCAAGGCCGCCGAATGCCGCGCGGCGTATAATTCCGGTCCGGGGCGAGAGGACCTAGCGTACATTCGCCCAGGATGCTTGCCATACATTAGAGTATATCATACGGAGCCTCCGAGTTCCTTTAATACATTGAACGCAGAGGATCGTTTTCGACTGGACGGTGTCGATACCCTACCGTATTAGATGACCGTTACTGTGGTGTTGATGAGACAGAGAGGGCTTCTCCAGACGAGGTCAGAGCAGTGATTACCACACAGATCAGGCCCGGTTCGCGTGCTTGACATGAAAATCAGTCGAGAAATTTCATTTTGATGGTAGAATGAGATCAACTATTCATTTTCAAGTGACTGGCCATTCTCCAGAGACAGAATTAGTTAGACTAGATGGCCCAAGTCGACTCGCCAACCACGTAGAGGCTCATCATAAAGCCACCCCCTTCTTCAAGTATTCTGGCAAGAAATAGTAAACCCAAGGGTGAGCTAAAATTCCAACGTCCAACTCTCAATTATCAAGAACGCCATTCTTGTGTGCGATACGTGCTTCTAATCAATTGCTCGAGATCGAGGTTGCTCTCTAGTCGGGAAGGTGAATGTCCAGGGGTCCAAGCTTTCTAAGCGGGAAGCACCCGATTAGATAGCGCAAAGCCGAGAGTAAAGATTCTGAGCGTCAACTCGTTTTCCCTGCTCTCCGTAATCAGCAGAAACAACAGGCCACAACAGAGACAAACAGCCGCCGAAGCAGCCATGGACTCCTCCACGATCGACCAAGCCGACCTCGACAGGCTCACCGACAAGGACAAGCAGGACCTGCGGCAGTTCATCCAGAACGAGCAGCAGCGCACCCGGATCCAGGCCCGTATGCGACCGAATCCCCCCCCTCTCTCCGCTGCTAGCTTCTGTTGTCGTTCCCCTCGAGCTAACCAGACTCCTTCCGCGGACAGAATCCCACGACCTGACAGAGACGTGCTTCAAGAAGTGCGTCACCGGTTCGTTCAAGAACGGCCAGCTGGACAAGGGCGAGCAGGCGTGCCTGACAAACTGCGTGGACCGGTTCATGGACGTCAGCATGCTGGCCGTGAAGCACCTGCAGAGCATGCGCCAGGGCTAAGGGGAGCACTGATGGGACAAGATTCATTGAACCACTACGAAAATACGCAAAACTGCTCTACTCCAGGAAGATTGCGTGGGACCATGACGAGATGGTTCGGACAACAGAGACGTATGGGCGACGCCGGAAGTTCAAACAAGGGCTGGTGGTCAGGTCCAAAGATAAGGGCCATGTACTTGTACGAGATGAGAAAGCAGAGGATCACTCGAGTTCAGGTAGATATTCAGGCAGCATGCATGTAGAGGAGCACTATCATGGGAGGACATGGACGTGCCAATTCATTCAATTGGTATACCCTTCAGAACCCTTTGACGCCGATAGATGCCATAATCCTCCCCGACTTTTTTTTGTCATTCGGTATCCGTAGACCCTCCCAAATCATTGCAAAACCCCAGTTCCTAGTAGAAGACGTTTAGACAAGGGCCAGCTTGGTGGCAGCGATGTCGAGGGCGTCGACGTCAGGGGTCAGACGGGCGTAAGCCTTCTTCTGGCCATCAGGGCTGTAAATCTGTGTTAGCCTTCAATGCTTCCTTGAAGTCCAGAGCTTATAAAACATACCGGATGAGGGTGTTGATCTTGACGGTGTCGATGTCGTAGAGCTTCTTCAGGGCGTCCTTGATCTGGGCCTTGTTCGCCTTGACGTCGACGATGAAGACGAGGGTGTTGTTCTCCTCGATCTTCTTCATGGCGCTCTCAGTGTTGAGAGGGTGGACGATGATCTTGTGCTCATCGAGACGGGGCTGGTGGTGGATGGCCTTGCGGGGGTACTTGGGGTTGCGAGCCAGAGACAGGGTCTTGGGCTGACGGAAGGTCGTCGAGGTCCTGACCTTGAGCTTCTTCTGGGCGTGAACCTGAAATGATGGCGTTAGGTCAGCGAGTGGACTCCCCCAGTCGTGGTTGCGCATGCTGCGAGCACGAGATGCCGATGGGTGACTTACGCCCTTCAGGGTAGCCTTAGCCGCGTTCTTGGCCGCGGTCTTGCCCTTGGAGGTGCCTGTTTGTAGAATGATGCATCAGCAATCGCTCTTTCCGTGCTGAAAGAACTCGCAAAATCTGCTGCTGCTGGAATGCATCGTCGCCTGAGGGAGGGTTCGTGCGATCGAGGTTGTCGTGCGTCTGCGGTCGGTGGAGACCTCGCCCTCAGGGTGGAAGCGCCGGCAACATCATCTCGAGCGAGCGAAGAAAATCGATCTCAGGGTGTCGAACCTGTCTTGGAGGGAGCCATTTCGAATTCTCTGCGGGGGATGCGTCGTTGAATTCGGGGGTCGTGGGGATCTGAAGGGGTCGTTGGATGTCGAGGTCAATCAAGGAGCAAGTCGGGAAAAAAAGTTTTGGGGCTGTGAGAAGGTTGGCTCGCAAACGGTGGGCCGGGGTGTCGAACAGCTGGCAGCCGGCTGGCGGCTTAGCGGCCATCTCTCCCCATCAATGCGGCTACACTTCGCTCTTGTATGCCAAAACTTCACCGACAACACCCTCTTCTCATCCAGCACAAGAAAGTGTTCTGTTTCCTGAGATCCTTTGCAAGGGTCTCAAAGACGGAAATGGGCGTTAACAAGAAGAAACGGACCAAGCTCAGTCTGACCGCTGGCCGGCCACCGACCATTCAGAAACCAAAGTCCATCTCCAGGAAAGCAACGAGGACACTCATCAACCAGATCCACACTTTGGAGAAGCGAAGAAAGCAGGCTGCTCAGAACGGGGATGTAGCTGCCGAAGCAGCCATAGCCTCCGAGATCACCTCACTAGGCG
Organism: Diaporthe sp. PMI_573; assembly: GCA_021399435.1. Classification (NCBI taxonomy): domain Eukaryota; kingdom Fungi; phylum Ascomycota; class Sordariomycetes; order Diaporthales; family Diaporthaceae; genus Diaporthe; species Diaporthe sp. PMI_573. The sequence goes on from JAJTUP010000036.1 coordinate 719,866, forward strand.
GCATCGAGAAGTACCAGCAGGCAAGCCTCCAGGGCCAGAGGAACGACCGCGGGGGGGACAGCTCCAAGATCCTGCTGGACTGGCTGAGGCCGGTCGAGCCCACGCTCCAGGCCCTGGCAAATTCGGACCCACCACATCGTCTACGAATGCTGGAAGTCGGTGCACTGAGCACGACAAACGCGTGCTCTCTCAGCGGCCTTTTCGACATCGTCCGCGTTGATTTGAACAGCCAGGCGCCGGGCATCTTACAACAGGACTTCATGGAGCGACCCCTGCCAAAGGACGAGTCCGAACGGTTCGATATCATCAGCCTGTCATTGGTGCTCAATTTCGTCCCTGAAGCCGGTAGCAGAGGCGACATGCTTCTCCGCACACTTGAGTTCCTTCACCCGCCGTCACGCTTCAGAGACGGGACGAATGCAGGGCTGAAACCGCACTTCCCAAGTCTTTTTCTGGTCCTGCCTGCACCTTGTGTCTCGAACTCACGCTACCTGGATGGGGGGAAACTCAATGCCATCATGTCATCCCTTGGCTACCAGGTGACGGAATCCAAGACTACCCAGAAACTTGTCTACTATCTTTGGACCCGGGTTGCTGACAGCCCCCCGCTCCTGCGGTCTGGTGCATCTTTCACCAAGAAAGAGCTGCGCTCTGGCGCGTCACGCAATAACTTCGCTATCGTCCTCAAACCGCCTTCGGAGTGAACGGAAGTGAACATCTCGTCGCATTTCTCCCTTTCTCGGATATCTTGCACGCCGCGTAAGCTATCGGGCAACCTCTTCACCCTGATAAGACGAAAAGCAGTTCGCACCACCATCCCGGGATCAGCGTCACGGACCCTGGCCAGACCTCCGCCGTAAGTTATCACGAGACAAACCTTCCCAATAGACCTCCGGGCATAATTTGCCCTCCGCGTTCAACAGTCCAGAAAGCTTGGCTGCTAAACTTTCACCTTAGCCGCCAGAGCGTTTCCACCTTACTCTCGCATAGCAAAACGTGCGGGCCGACGGGATTGGCTGTTCCCAACGTCTGGGCTTGCACAATCCGACTACGCATGCAGAACGGACTGCACATCAGTGATGTCAGGGTTGATTTCGGCATCCAGTGTCGTTGCATTGTCTTGGTCAGACGTCTTCTCCATGGCTGCCGTGAGTGCCATGAAATCTTCGCATACGGACAAGAGGATTGGACAAGATTGGACTTGATGTGCGTATGTGTCTGCGGTGGCCAGCAACATCAGCTACCAGATCGGATGGCCAAGCTCAAAATGTTTCATACCGTTCTTGCACTGTCCTATACAGTCCGCACAGTACGAGGAGATGTCATCGAGCAAAAGGGAAAGGGGTAGTGGCTGTCCAAGGGCCTTGAGAGCCTTGGGTCCCCCAGTCCCAGTGGCCTGGGACGTGGCTACCAAGGGCTTGTCATTGGGGCTTTGCAAAGATGGGCAAAGCAACGTGCTCAACTGCAGCACGGACTCAAAGTCTAAATCCGGATGTGACGTCCAAACACTTCGAACGAGGAATGGGCTCACCTCGGGGGTGCATGGCGACACAATAGAACGAATTTATCGCCAGGTGCGTCGTATGTGCCGTGGAGGGAGTTAATTTTCCGGACATCGCGTAGGCTGCCGTTACTGGCAATTCATCGGGAGTTGTCAAAAGGGACTCAGCTGTATTCCTAGGGCGGACTTCGCCTGGACCAGTGCTCTACATGTCAACTATCGACCGCTGAAGCTCATGTGCAATGCGTGATGACCATTGTGGCGATTCTTACAAAGTGGCCGGCAGGACCGGCTCGGGAATCAGGGGTAGCAATATCAATGATACGACGCAACCGGAAAACATCTCGATAGAAGGGGAACGTGCTGATACCAGCGCATTAATCCCAAAGGAGGTTATCCCATGGGAGGTCATCTCAGAAGAGGTTATCTTATGGGAGCGTGGCTGATATCAGGGCGGACCGTCAGGGCGGATACTTCCCGTGCCTGCGGAGCGGCCGGACGGACGCCCGCGTAGGGTATATCACAGGCAACGGACTTAACGCTAGGCGACGCTGCCATTCGCTCGGTCGGAACCTTCTTCATCTGAAGGCCATACTTTCTAGACTCCTGCAAGAATCAGGGGGGAGGAGGAAGCTCTGCGACTCCGTTGAGTTGGGCGAGACGCCGTCCCTCGCGCCGGCACCCCTAGCAACCGGCCTCCCTGCAGCTATCAGCGACCGCGTCCCCAGCCCCTCGGACGGGGTTGCGCGAGGGCCAGCCAGCGTTCAGTACACTGCACTAGATAGCACGCGGGGGCCCCAGCTCCCCGCTACCCAGCTCGCTGCGGCGGCTGCCGGCCCACATCGGAGGATACCTTGGGGATGGGAGGTGGCCCGTGACTATTGACTGAGCCAGCGAGTCGCAGCGGCCTCGTTTTTCCCCTTTGGAGGGTCAGACGATGATAGCCTCATGGGCGCACGATGATGGGACGATGAGAAAGGGACGCTTGCGCTTCCACCCCCGCCCCCCTGGTCCGCATTGGGGTGAAGCTCTGACCCTGTCCTACCCCCATCTGCACTTCGAGGCGTGAGGGGGAATTGGCGAATCAGGGTGTCCGCACGGCGAGTAATGGGGGTGCAGGTGACCGGGCGATCGAAACCGGAACTGGGAGCTGAAGGAGAACTGGAAACTTGGGGACAGCACCTATGTCTTACCCCGGATATTGGCTTGGAACAGTGCTCGGCGATCTCTGTAGCCCCGTCGTGGGTTGGGGGGGGGCTCGTTGAGGTCCGTCTGGCCTGGGCTACGTTTCGATAGCACGGTCCTGACTTGAACTGTGGGTTGGGGATACCGTCCGAGTTGAGGTTGGCAGCCCAGGCTCGAAATACGTGACCGGCATGCTGGTCTGCAGTATAAGCCGAAGGGTGCTTAGTCACGCGAGTACGACAGGTTCGGGAGTTGTTTCATGGGTATCACGGCATTTGGCAATTTATGTAGACATCCAGTCTGATTCAATATCGTCTCATCGCAGGATGCATATGCCAATTTACCGCATCAAGAGCCTTCACTGACTGGCTGGCTGACTCACTAACGGCATCCTGCTATTCTCAGGGGGCAGTGTCACATTATTCCATTGGAGTTTATTCATGGGCAAGATCATCGAATCTGGCGAGGGAGGGTAGGAGGGTAGCAAATACCATCATCTACAACCTTGATAATCTATCCGCCGCGCAATTGGTCCCACCCATTAATTGGGTGGCTTTGATGACGTCGGCTTGGTACTCCGGATAACCAAGGACGACTGCGAGCTCTCTGGCTCGGAGAACGTCAAGCTGGTCAAGCCCCCAACGATGAGATCTCATCGAAGCTGCTGATAACCTTGTGCAGCTTCTCGACGTCCGACGGTAGGTCCGAGTTCCCCGGCCTCTGGACAATGAAGCTCTTCATGCCAGCCGCCTTTGCCGCCTCCACCTCCTTGACATTGTCGCTCAAGAACAACCAACTGCTGGGGGGATACCGGTCATGAGCGGCGGCGATCTTCGTATAACTTGACGCTTCTGTCTTCAGGCCAGCGTTTACCGTGTCGAAGTAGTCGGAGATGAGGGGGTTCAGGTCGGCTGGCTCCGAGTTGGTATATCTGAACAAGAGTTTCTGGGCTGGCACGGACCCGCTAGAGTAAATCACGATCTCTATGCCCTTTTGCTTCCACTCCCGAAGCCTGGGCTGGATGTCGTCAAAGAGAGGTGTCTTCAGTTGGCCAGACTTGTAGCCGCTCTCCCACAGGTACCCCTGAAGAGCCTTGAGGTACGAGATCTTGACGTCGCGGGCCATCAGGTCCTGCACATGAGCCTGGAGTGCCTCGGGCGACGCCTTGTGCTCGGCTGGGAAGGCATCTCTGTAGACGACAAACTCTGGGTCGTCCCACTTGGACTTCAAAGTGTCAGGGATGGCCTCCAAGGCATAAGGAAACTAGATGGGAGATGGTGGTCTCGTCAGTGAGACGATCGCCGGTTGCTGCCACATTGCCAAACTGAGCTGGAGATCGTCGCAAGGACGAACAAAGAAGATGATGGGAGCACTCCCTGGGCACGAGCACCCGTCGTGTCCAGCCAGTGCCAGGATGTGACATCAGCTAGCACCACTGCCCGCCCGTCCGTCTATCGACAGTCCAAGAAGGGACACTTGTTCCAACATCAGGGCGGAAACGGGAAAGGATGGGTGACATCCCATAGGCCTGGTGTCTCGGGGGCAGGTCGCGTGCATGTAGATGGAGTAGGGAAAATGGGGCCGACTGGGGACGAGAAAGGGAAGATCAATGTGCCCACCAGAACAGCCTTTACGAATGAGATCGGGCAGACGGTACCCTCTGTCAAAGAGACTCATCAGCTCATTTGTCCGGGCAAACGCACTGCTGCAATCTGGGATTTGGGGCCACATCGCTCGGTGATGACGACTGGCGACGGAGCCCGGATGGGAAAAAGTGGCCAAAGGGGAGATGGGAGACTGCATCTAGCAAGTCATGAGCCCGCAGGAAGCTCAATGAGGAGGATGCAGGTTTCCTGAGTGCCGGGCTGGGCGCATGGGCGCATGGAACCATCCGGTGCCTCGTCTGATTTTTTTTCTTCTTCTTCATTCTTTGTTCCTTACCGATGTCTAGTAAGGCGACCTTGACGGAGGCTAGTTCTGCCATGGTACCGGTCCGCCGCCTTGGTGCGCTAGGTAGCAGTTGCCCTTCGATCTGGCGCGCTCTTCGCGGTGAAAAACTTAATGAGATGCGTTACACCAGGTGAGCAGCCCGAACACCGATGAGACAGATGGTCGACGTGAAGGGTGCAAGCTGAGCGGTGAGAAGACAGGTCCCTTGCAGAAAAGGTGTTAAGAGGCTCGAGTATGGCAGGTATTGTTGTTGAGGCTGCCTAGGCTGCTTGAAGAGAAAATTTTTCCGTCGTTGTTGCAGCGCCAGACGTGTGGTTCGAAGGCCTTGATGGTTGTCGTTGCCGGCACCACCATGGATGGGTAAGGGGAGCTCCAAGAGCACAGCACAGCACAGCACAGCAGATTTCCCAGAGCGGAAGCACAGCGGCCCCCAACGAGCGGTAAGAGCAGAAAGAGGCCAGTGCTGTCCAGAAGGTCAGGGTGCCAGGGTGGCTTGGGATGGTAGTGCCGATCTACACTACTGTATCTGCCAACCCCACCATCACGCCTTGGCAAGCTGGCACAGAAGTGGCAGGGAAAGAAATGGGGCACGTATATGCAACCTCTTTGTCAACAGATAGATGAGGACAATTTTCCGATGGGACTTCAAGGCCTCCTGCCGCATGCGTATTGTCCCCACAATATGTACAGACGCGCAGTCTATGCTAGGTAGATAGATACACAGTATCTAGGCACAGTATCACTCACCTTGCTCGAACTGCTCGCGTGCACAACCGGACAACACCACCACCACCACGAGGAGCCACGCAAGGGATGGAGGCACAGAGTGAACAGACGGTCAAGAAGTCTGGGACCGTGCAGCCTAGCGAGGTACTGACCCGACGGACTGAGATAGACTAGGTACATAATGGCCTCAACATGGTGCACGGAGTGATCTTTGCATTAACCACCCGGAGGAGCTAGGCCGCCTTCGTGCACTCACACGTCCACCCGGCCGCCTCATGTGGCACGGCAGTTAGGCCGGCGCGCAGCAAGACGAAGCGAGGACGAGATGGCGAGATGGCAACGAAGCAATCTGGCCACCACAACGCGCTCCCGGCCACTCCCACTCCCACTGCCACTGCCACGGTAACGGCAACGGACAACACCAGCCTTCCAACTTGCTGCCCGGCCGCCCGGCTTGCTGCAGGCTCAACAGACCCAGCCAATCCCGGCCCGCCCTGGCACCTCGATGGTTTGGCCAGGCATCCAAGCGTACAGGACTAGCACCTCAGGTACGGATCTTCACTTTGTCCGCAGTACGATAACGACAGCGACAGCGACAGGCTGGTGGCGAGTCAACAAGGTCACTCGGCGTCGCAACGTGGACGAGGCCAAATCAGAACCCCCATGGGCGTGGCCAAGGCTCGTGAGATCTGCCAGGTTGCCAGGTTGCAGAGGATACGGTGTGACAAGGCGATGCGCTTCAATCCTGCGTGCGTCCTTGGTCGACCCTGCGGCCGAGACAACCAATAACCACACGCACCCGCGCCCGCGCATCACAAAGTCATTGGCTGGACTGGAATCCAGCAGCAAGCACTCCGTACATGTAAACAATGCGAGTTGTGACCAGAAAACCCTGACCGCCAGAACGTCAAACCCGTTCCAATCTCAGCCAAGCCCAGCTGTGACTGCCTCGCTCGTCACGCTCCGAGACGGCCCATTGTAGGACCCAGCAGCTGCTTCCAAGGGCCAATGAAGCCGTCCCGCACCCCGACGCGTCAAGCAGGAGCTCCTGCAGTTGCAATACCACGCCCACGCCGCCAGACTTCCGCCGGGCGGGCTGACATTTTGGAAGCAAGCCCCTGAGCGGCCGCAGCGGGCAGGCTGGTTGGCTGGAAGGCCGGCTAGCAATCATGCGAGGAACACACAGTAACAAGAGCGGCCCCAAACAGGTGGAGGGCTGAAACGCAGCAACGCAGCAACGCAGAGCGGGGAGATGGCACGTATCGCGGTGCACGTATCGCGGTGCACGCCACGACAGCCGTTTCTGCGATACCGAAAACGCCGTTGCATTCCGCCATCACAAGTACACAGTAGTCTGGCCACGACCGCAGGGGTCTTCGATAGCTCGCCCCTATGGTGGTAGCCTGTCAGGAGCTGAGGCAGGAAACCACGCAAGGCAAGCCGCCACCCACTGCACACACACGGGCATGGGGCCAACTCGCTCCGCATGGACCTGTCCACCTCGAGGCGATAGCGGCTCCGGCGCCTGTCACACGGCCTGAAGGATGGGGTCTAGACGCTGGGCCGGTCTCACTTTTTGCAAATGTGGCGGCCCGGGATTCAACGAACGGCAAGACGGCGCAACTGCCCAGAGGGACAAAGGAAAACGGGTAATGTGGACTGCATCACGGTCAATGAAAAAAAGCACTTGCCGTCCACATTACCAGCCATCAAAACATGGCAGAGGACAGCGTGTGCAGTCGCAGTTCCGCAATGGCGCCATAGCTCCGTCGCCTCGACGGGTCTGGTGACCTCGGGGCCGCGAGGAATGGCTCGACGTTTTGGTCAGTGTTGAGAGTCCATCATCAACAAGCGCGCCTCTCGGGAGCTTAATTGGTCCCCCTGTGCTGCGAGAGGGAACACTGACTGGGTCGGTGCCCGTTTTGGGACCGTCACCTCCGGGCGGCCGTCCTGGGCCAGCGTTTCGGAGCTCCATCCCAGTCCGCATTATTGCCGCTAGCCCTGGCATGACAAGATTGACGATGAGTTACGAGTTGCAGTGGGGTCCATTAAAGGTCACGATGGGACGTGGCCCGGTTTGATTGATTTCTGCGGTTCCTGCGCCTGGGAGTGCATTGATGGAGATTGAATTCAGCCACCTGTTATTATTACCGTCGGGCTGGCGATGACGTACTGCGGGCTGCCCTCTGTTTGTTGTTGCAACTCCTGGCCAACCTGCTCTGGTGTGTCTCTGATGGACGACCACCATTCCGGTGATGGTCATCAAGTCGTATCATGACGGAAACTCAAACCATGTTGCTGCTATCGCCAATCTCTATCTGAGACGGCTGACATAGCAGCTGCCATGCTAGTGGTCATGTTCAGGCGGTTGGAACGCATGCAGTGGAAAAGGAGTACGTGAGCTTCAACCAATTAGGGGACGCACGCCTACCGAAGTGAAACGGAATGGCATGGGGGTATATTGTGTAAGTGGTGGGGGGATTTGAGCTCCCCAGCGCTCCCTCTCATCTATGGGCCCCCCCCAGGACCCGACGGCCATCGCAGCCAAGAAGAAATGGATCCAGATAACGTGGCTTCTTCTGCTGTTTCTTGATCTGCAGGGACAGAAAACGGGGTTTCCATGGGGGGGGGTTGCACGCGATGCCTCGAGACCATGCCGTGAGCGTTGAGCATAGACTGACCCAGCCTTGCGCAATTCTGGGGCCCAGGCGATACCCCAAGGCGTGCCATTTCTGGTGGCCTCAGCAGTACGCGGGCAGCAGGTAACTGGCGGTGAAAGCGATAGCAGACGCAGGCCTATGCAGGACAGCTGCAACTTGTACACGGTGCATCTGCCTACTGCGTCGTCCTCCTGACCCAGGCCCAAACAGGGCAGGCCAAGCCCAGCAGGCTCGAAGAGTGTGACTCCTGACGGGGTTAGAGGGCCAGGAGGGCCAGGAGGGCCAGCCTGGACGGAGGGTGGACGGCGAGGGAGGCTAGCCCGATCTGGCCTCACGGTGCTCAGGGTCCCAGGCGCCTGTGCCTTGTTTCCTGATAGCCAGCGTTCCAAGAATACCAACAGTTGCCACAGGGCGAGGCGCATGCGACCAGGTACTGCATGGTAGCCCGTCTACCGGAACCCACACGGCCAGCCCAAGCATGAGCTCCTGACGTGCTGTTCCGCCCGTCTCGCCCGTCTCGCCCGTCGATGGTGAAATGATGGCAGTTCAATTTACCGCCCTCCCCCAGGCCTCCCCTGCCCAAACACCGTCCAGAGATAGCCAGAAGCTCGTCATCTCTCTGGGCCCCGTCACACCCAGTGCAGATCTCCCACGGCACAGTAGCCATGTCTTGGGCGGTGTTCCAAGGTTGCCCAGGGACACTGTGCCATCGAGCACCTCTGGCATGTTTACATCCCGACTGGCCAGACTGGAATCCGACTGCTGAAGGTGCAGACCTGTTGACGTGTGTGTCTAGGCCAGACAGTCAAGTCAGTCAGTCAGTCAGTCGCCGGGCAGGACAGGGCGTGGCCGAGCAACACAGCCCGATCTGCCCACGGCGGCAGATGGCCTGCATGGCGCACTGTGGGCACTGTGACCACGCGATAACTCCCAGACCTGACGCTTGCAGCCCATCCCTGCCGTGCGAGTGCCAGCCAGTCCAGGACCACCCCAGGCGAGATTGCTAATCTCACCTCCAGGTCTGACTCTTTTGCCCTTTGATCACACCAGAAGCTGCTGGACTGGCCCATCCGTTTCCCTCGGCTTCCATTGCTGCACGCCGCCCACACTCACACACGCCCCCCCCCTCCGTATTGGCCGGGATATCCGCACACCCACCCATGCACACCTAGGCACACCAAAGTCCTCCCACACTCCCACATCCCTTCTTCCCACTGGGCACTTCCTGCTGTGGCGTGTGTGTGTGTGTGCATGTCTGGCTCTGGGGCGGCTTCCTTCTTGCCTGCTGCATACACAGTAGATACTGCACGCACACTTCCTACTCCTTGGCGCCTTGTCCTGGTCCTAGTCCCGGCCCCGGACCCAGCTCCTTGTCCTTGTCGTTCTCGTTCTTGTCCTCACCCCCCCAGGCCTTCCGGTGTGCACAACTCATAGCTCACACTCACACACACAGTCTCTCACTTGCGCACCCAGGTCCAGGTCAACCAATCCTCTTCTACCTTCCTTCTTCCCGTCACTTGATCCCTCCACCGCCATCTTCGTTTCGACTCACCCAACCTCTTCTCTCTATCCTACCTTTCCCTACTTCACATCGCCATCCCCCTCCACCACCAACCTCTCATTCTTCCTGTTCACAGCGTCCTCCCTTCCCAAGTCAAGTCAAGTCCAGTTATATTCCTTCCAAGCCAATTGTACCAGTCGATAGCCGTCGAAACATCAACTCGATCGATCAAGCCCATCCGACTACCCTGTCAGTCATCAAGGAATACTGTGACGTCGGTCCTATCCGCCAAGTGATCTCTGTGACTCGCTCAGCAACCAGCTCTCTCACACTCGGCCTCGGACCGCTGACCTCGACGACCACCGACCCGACCTCGACCTGTCTCGAAGTCATTTGCACGCCGGCTCTGTGCTGCCTGTCACAACTGCGTGTGCATCAGCCCCAAGGACGCTCGACCAGCACTCTTCTGCCTGTTCCGCCTTGCATCACACCACCCCTTGGCGATATATTGGTCACCTCGCTTCTCCGAACTCTGCCACCCAAACCGCTGCTTGCAAATCCGCCTCCGTGATACGCACGCGTACGCCTGGGGAGAGTTTCTTTGGACGCCGGCTCTTGAACGAGGAAGGCTTGAAGAGTCATCTCTTCGCCTGCCTGGTCCGTACAGAACCCACCCCCGGATGATAACGACTCCTGCGGCACCGGTGCTTGGATAAGTGCCAACATCTCCCTCTCCCATTACCCACTCTATTCCCAGGGTCCTCCCAGCACCCGAGGTCCGCTTTCCTTGACGGCAGTGCCGTGCCTCAACGATTACTCACACTTCGCGTCCGGACCTCGTCATCTTCACCCCTTGCGGCCCTCCACGACAGCCTCTTCTGGAACGCAACCTGCCACCCTCGGGACGATCTTGCTGTATCTTTGAGGATATAGCATTATCATCCCTTTCCTCCATCTGCCAACCAACCGCCGTCGCTGAACGGACCCTACAACAACAACGTCGCTCTTTATTCAACAATACATCTTTTCAATGCACCTTTGACGACCTTCCTTTTGTTGCCTCTGCTCTTACCGGGCACCGTCGACCGACACAACCAGCACCATTCAAGCCAACTCTTTTCCATTTGTTTTTACCAACCGAAATACCCATCGATGAGCCTCGGAAGTTGAACGATCTGGAGTTGCTTTTTGTTTTCCACCCCGCGTTCTGTACATCGACTTCCCTACCACCTTTGCACCTTCCTACCTACGACTTTCCGCCTCAAGGCACCCACACCTTCCGCCGCAACCTGCTCGACACTGTACACAACTGGTAAACTATTCATTGTGGATTCCAAAAAAAACCGCTAGGCAACATCATCATTCTTCATCGACATAGACTGGCCTTGGGCTTCCGACAAAAGCGTTTCGGGGATTTTTGTCACTACGCGGCCTTGTTAATTTGCAATTTACATCTCTTCTAATTTCTGATACTTCTTTTTACGACAATGGAATGCTTGCGAGACGAGTTTACCGGCGGCGTCGTCCTGGGTGGACGATATGAAACCATCTCACCCCTCAACCATGGATCCTTCGGCATGGTCTTCAAGGCCAGAGACCTCGTCACTGGCGACGTTGTCGCTATCAAGTGCCTGACGAAGAAGGCGGCTGCCGACGATGCCGGCCTGGAGTTCGCCATCGACGACAAGTCGGAGGAACTCGCACTTCATCAACACCTCGGTAGCCACCCCAACATCGTCAGCCTGGTCCACTCCTTCGAGACGGATGCTCACATGTACCTGGTCCTCGAGTTCTGTCAGCAAGGTGACCTTTACGAGGCCATCCGCGTTGACCAAGGACCACTCGAGACCGAGCACGTGCGTCGATTCATGCTGGAGCTTGTCGACGCCGTGTCCTACATCCACTCGAAGGGCGTCTACCATCGGGACATCAAGCCGGAGAACATCTTCCTCGCCAAGGACGGATCAATGAAGCTCGGTGACTTTGGCCTGGCCACCACCGAGAAATGGACGTACGAGACCGGTGTTGGCAGCGATCGGTACATGTCACCAGAGCAGTACGACTCTGCCGGTGCCGGGTACTCTCCTGCCCAGGCCGACATCTGGGCCATCGGTGTCTGCCTGCTCAACATCCTCTTCTCGCGCAACCCCTTCACCACTCCAACCGAGTCCGACCCGCTCTTCTTGGACTTCTCCCGCGACAAGCAGTCCCTCTTCGACGTCTTCCCCTCGATGTCCCAAGACACCTACGAGGTCATTGTCGAGTGCATGAACATGGACCCGAGCAAGAGGTCTCTGGTAGGGGCCCGCCGCGCGCTGAACCGCATCGTGAGCTTCACCACCCTCGAAGAAATCGACGACGAGTTCTGCTCGTCGCGGGCCAACATCGCCTCGGCCAACCGGGAGCCGCTGCGCACACCGTCGATCCAGAGTCCGATGGCGGATACTGGTGCGTTCCCTTGGGCCAAAGCACTGCACACATCAAGTGCTATGCTTTCCATCCGCCAGTTGAGCGCCATCCCAGACGACGAGAGCTACACCGAAGACTTGTTCTCCAAGTCTGCGGCGACGACCGATTGGTTCTCTGCTCAGACCCCGTCCATCTCCTCCATCATGGACTCGAGCTTCCCCACCTCCATGCAGTCCCTCAACATCAACAAAGCGATGCTGAAGCCAGCTGCAAAGGTGTCACCAATGGCAGGGTCCCTCCCAATCACCATGTCCAAGCCACGCAACGTGCCTGCCATGTCCATGGTTTTTGGTGACCAAGGCGCCGTTTCCAAGAGCTGGAGCGACCTTTGGGAGGAGGAGGAGGAGGAGCACCAAGAGGAGGAGAGGGCCCGCCAGCTCCGAGCTCTCAAGAGGATGAACTCCCGGACCTGGAGCGAAGACAGCAAGGACGAGGATGACACGCCGCGACAGGGCTTGTCGCCCAACGTCAAGTCTTCTGTCATCAACGCTAAGCCCCGGGTTTCATCCATCGAGGACGCCATCGACATGGATGGAGACCTGCCGGACAGCTTCTTGTTCCAAGACGTCAGCCCGGTCAAGCCTCAGGACTTGCATCGTCAATCTCCTCACAAGCAAGGCTCTATGGACAAGTGGGCCAAGCTTGGGGAGAAACGTCGTGCGTACACGGGTACTTATGAGTCCATGCCCAAGCCGGACTTCACCCTGAAGACGGGTCACCAAGGTGTGAGCTTCCTAGGCCAAGGCCTCTTCGGTGTTGACGGTTCGTCACATCAAAACAATTTCATGCTCGCCAACCATCACAACCATATGGCGAACAACAAACATCAGACTCGGGAACGGGTCAAGGAATGTCCTTGGAGCAAGAACAAGGGGCGAGATTTCAATTGGAACTGGCGCTCTGAGAGGCGCCTCGAGTGGGTTGGTGCTAGCCCGGCATAGCCGGCTTTCACCACTTGTAGTTGGGTTATCACTTGTCTTTTCCTCACCTTTCTCCCCATCATCTCAACGGTTGGATTAGTGTGCTGCTGGGTCTCTCTCCGTCTTTCATTTTCAAAGGTTCGCCTCGTGTTTGCCGCTCTGGGAAGTTGCATTTTCTTAGTTTCGTTTCTCGAGGGTGGATAGGCTCGTCGTAAACTGCATCGCGTATGGGGTTGAGGATTCAAATATTGCTCAGCATTGGGAGTTTTGGTTTTATCTTTTTTTTTTCCACATATGTTTTGGTTGGAAAACACCACAAAAACAAGTCATCCATGGGAAAGGCGGCGCAGCGGCGAACTCGAGGCACTTTGGAAACTACGGAGCAGAGAGACCACTTCAAAACACCAGCAAGCATACTAAACGGGGGATGGGATCAGAGGAGGCAAAATGATCTTGCCTAAACTCGCTTTCTGTGTATTAGATATCTCCACACCATCATTCACACAATACCAGAAGTTACCCACTCACGCAGAACTCTTCTGACAAACTGTTATTCGCAAGTGACTGCAAGAAACCGATCAGACTGACAGACTTCCAAGGTTGACAAGCCCAGCCGGCCTGCCCACTCATGTTCCAAGGACATGGCATCGCCGCTCGTAGCACGGAGTACGCCCGCGCTATCATTCCCACTGTGACGGTGTGGGTATGACGATGCTGTAGGTTTTCAATCACCATCAGAGTCCAACCGTTGTGCGGTTCATCATCCAGCCGACCGGCCGTTGCTGCTAGTTCCAACCAAGAGTACAACGCTGACATGTCTGCAAGCATGTCTTGGATGATGGTGTGTTGTGTTTGTGTATGTGTGGTGAGTATGGGTCTCCACTCAAGTGTGTGTGCTGCCACACCGAACACGACGTTGTCTGTCGTGCGACCGGACCATGTCGCGGGACTGGCTGGGTCGGCTGGACGGCTGTGCTGACTGACTTGACTGCGCCAGGTCTGTCGTGCCACTGTGCCGTTCCATTTGACGGGTGGGCCGGTCAGGCTGGAGGGCATGGTGGGTTGCGGGGCATTGGCTCGTTGCCCCGGGTAGGTGGGGGTTGATTTTCTCTACTTGCTCTCGTTGAGGGGGCGGGTTGGGCTGACTTGCTTGGTGTTGCCATGTGTTTGTGTTACGAGTCTAATATCATCGGGCTCTTGAGGTAGATCACTGCCACCGGTGGCTGGCTTTGCATTGGTTGTGTAATTGCGCACGCTCTTGGGGCCTCGGGCCATTGTCGACTTGAAGTTCCCAAGTGGACAGTTGAGATCATGCATGCGGAATGTTGAGGCGCGCCACGCCGATCGCTGTGAGAGTTGCTCACACAAACAAGAGATAATACTTGAAAAGAGAGAGATGGTGTGCGGGTATAATGTACACTACTGTAGCTACCTAGCCACATTTTCAAAAATGCGAAAATATCATTGCGGAGCCCCCATAGCTTGTTCACCTTCAACCCGGCTATTCCACAAGAGGTAATCCTACAGGAGGTTGTCCCACAGGAGGTTATCCTACACGAGGGTATCTTAAAAAGGAGGGTGGGAGAGTTGTCCTATAGAAGGGTATCCGACAGCAGAGTAGGAGGTATCCTGCAGAGGATTATTCCTTAGGAGGTTATTCCACAAGAGTTTCAAATGTTAAACCCATGAGAGGTTGGGCAGCGAGCACTACCCACGTGGTCCACTAAACAGATTTGCTGTAGCGCGACACCCGAGCAAAGCTCACTGGTGTATGTGGTGAATGGATTAATGGCATTGGAACTGCCCTAAGTAGGTGCGGCCGTGGTCTGTCAACCGCGGAAGGGGGAAACCTGGTCTGTCCTCGACCACCCGAGCTCACGATCACACAAATCATCGCAAAAAGGTGAAGCGTCGCTGGATGGTAGAATCTACAGCCACCGCAGAAGCAGGTTGTCGAATCGCCGCCACGTTGCAGGGTCTTCGCCTCACGGGAAGGCTTTAAAGCGCATGATTATGTCGTGGTAGGTCCAATCTCCCTCCCAAGTCGCGACGTTAACGGGCTGAATGAAGTGCATGGCTAGACACACTTATGCTGTACTATGGTAAAGAGGCCGCCCCAATCCTCAGGCTTGACGAGGGGAGTCTCGGAAGTCCATTCATAAGAACATTCCACCCAAACGGTCTCGTATACGATCTCATGCAATCCTGCTGCTTCGGCACCGACCCACGAAAAGCTCCCCATAGCCTCTCTCAGCTTCTCCCTGAACGTTCTCCAGTAATAGCGTTTCTTCAGTGGTCCTAAATGTCCAAGTACATACTGCTTAAGAAGCGTACGTGCACGGATTAAAAACGAAACCACCCAAATGTCCAAGGACTCTGTAGTAGCAGAGGGTCTCTGCTAAGATTCCGTAATCGGCCGAGAGCGGTTCAACGCCTGCTTTGGGCTTCATCAGTGCAAGGAGTGCATAGATCTGATCTCGCGGGTCGCTAAACTCTCCATAGGCGAACCTGGTCATGATATTCTCGACCGACATGGTGTTGAATCCCTTTTGGAAGTCACCAAAGAACCCACCACGGAAGGAGTGCCTTATAAGTATAGGAGCATCCAGTCCATATTCGCCAACAGATAGGTTTGGCGCCTTTTTGAAAATACCCATGAGCTCCAGGGGTGTTTAATGCGGGCTTCCCGTGATACCAGAAGTGGACGAGGCCCTCCCAAAGCGCTGCCTTGCTGCCCGCACAATAGAACATGATCCCGCGGAAGTATACATTCCTGTACAACTCATATCCGACGCCAGTATGACCTCTGCGAGAATGGTTCCATGGCCTGCGTCACCTTCAATGAGTACATGTGCTGTGTCTCGTGGCCCTGATTTCCTTCATCACCCAGCTACAACCATCCGCCTCATTACCCAGCCAAGAGATCACACGGTCTGCCGAAGAAGATATACTCCCCACCATATTGACCTGGTAATTATTTTTCAAATGGTCGGACTGGTTGATGCAAATGCATTGATCCACATTAGAGGGTATCCGTTCTTCTGCAGAGGCCTTCAAATGCTGCTGTCTCTTTCTCAATCCATTGTCGCCGCTTGTCGAGGGATCGCGCCTTTTTCAAAAAAAAAAAGTTGCACAATGCTTCAAGAGCCACCCAGAGATTCTCACTGATAGACAGTAGTGACTCATTGATTTCATGACACGGTTCGGGGCTGCCCCAGGTATTGAAAGTGCCACAAAGGGAGGGGATGTTCCAATATCGTACGTCTCTAAAGAAAAATGATCAAGATCCGAGGCAGGGGGTTGGTCCACGAAGCGCAGGAACCGGATGCACTGTTTAGATCTGTCGAGTGGCGTGTGCTGAAAAAGTTTCCATGACACTTTATTGCATAGTGATGCTGTCTGTACAGGGAGGTTGAGAAGCTAGATCAGCCAGAAAGGCGAGGATTGACAAATAGCGAATGGTGATCGGGATGAATATTGGGCTCTGATCTTTCCTAGCAAACAGTGGCGGCACTGGGGTAATGAGAAGATGACATTGGGATAGAGATAACGGCACTGCTAACCGTGAAGTACCTCCAGGGATAGCCATCCGGTGGCGAAGTGCATGCGTAGGGAGCTTTTCCCACTTGGTTCATAGATGGTGGCTACTATAATACAGCAGGCTCAATGCGGTCAGAGATGTCATTCTCTAAGGACATCGATTGGTTTTTGGCGCAGACGATTCTGCCCGGCTTCTACTGTGATGTTTCGTAGGCGGGCAATACCATGACTAGCAGAAGGAGCATCGACGAGTGAATGTACTCATGCCTTTATATACCCTAGTAGCGTTCGAGCTGAAGATTCCTGGTCTATGTGCTGACCTACATCCTCGAGGCGGAGATTGCCGCGTCGTGGCGATTCTATAAGCGAGCCTCGACTGGAATTGTATTGCGTTGTGGCAATGGCAATATATTGCACGATGGCTGATATCACCAAACTTTCCGTTTCGAGGACGGTATGTCTAATATTGGTGACGATTTAAAGTGTACAGTATTTCATAAATCTCTCACTGTTCTCTGCAAGCTTTGCTCGGATATCCGCTACGCGGCCACAGCATCTATAGTAGACTACCTGGGCAGTAATCACTACAAAATCTCCTGTAGAATAGACCTCCTATAGAATAGTCTCTTATGGATCGGCTCCTATGGCACAGCCTCCTGTGGGACAACCTCCTATACAATAACCTCTCCTAGGATAACCCTGTATAGAGTGAGCTCCTATAGAGTAGCCTTCCTTAGGAAAATATCCTATGGGAAAACCTTTGTGGAACAAGTTTCTATAGGACAATTCATCAGGGCTCTGCATTGGCTCTTTTTATTTGGATGTGGCTATGTTATTGTAATAGTGTATGTGATACTGTGACGATTGTAATCCTTACACACACTCAAGACAAACATTGGGAAGTTTCCAGAGTGTTCTAAAAGATCAACTTAAAACATACTTTCTCCTGCAATTCACAGTGGCCCAGCTTTAAAGATTACCTTGGAATGTGGGTTGGGCTAGGGTATTGATTAGAACAGTTGATAAACAGTTTGGAAATGCGTATTGTACTTTACAATAATTTTAAAAAAAAAGCTGGACTTTTACAGTTAATGACCAGTGGTGAACAATTAAGGAACCTCCACTGGCAGTTCAGCTGCGTTGAGAAACTGACGAATCTTCAAGACCGGCAGAGGTTTGGATTACATGTGTACAATTTGCCTGGAAACATTGCAGTGGACCATCTCCACAGGACGGGCGGCAATGCCACTGGGACTTCCTCTTCGCAAGATTCAACTAGCCAAATAACTATGAGGCAGACTGATGACTGAGCTGAGCGTGTAGTACCACATGGGATAGCAAGAGACAAGAAGATAATTCGAGGCATAGTCTAATGCTCGTCGAGAATGAATGTCTCCGGGGGCTCCTTCCTCACACCCTGCCCCAGTTAATTGATACCACAGTGCTTGCACCTGGAGACAGAAAACCCTTGCTCCTACGGACAATTGCCGTGATCGGTGGCCACTGCAGCGTAGCATCGTGGGGCTTCCATGCCATGACTAGCGAGAAGACCCCAGCATGCTGCATGCATGAGAGATCCTTCTTATCACTATTTGACCTCTAAGATCGAGCCATCCTCGGCGTTGCTACCTATACCATCGTGTTAGCCGAATGAATTCTGTGGCTTTGCCAAGATTATGAGCAGTCCCATAGGAGCGCAGGACCTAATATACCGTCCAAATGGCGCAGGTATTGCCATATATGGGGCCGATGAATGGGAACCAACTCAGGCGTGAGTGAGCATTCTATGTTGGATAAATTGCCAGCTTCTCAAGCAATCCACGCTGTACGCATACTACACCACAAGACTTCATGGCGCAGTTCTGTTTCTCTAGGCACACCACAGCATCGTCCACGAGAAGTATCACGTACCAAGTACGTGAAATTCAAACAACCTTTTTAAACCTATCGGCTCTCATCTGTTCTGCAACAGGATACCGTTGAAACTGCGCGGAACAGGATTCGCAGAATTTGACATCTATACCGTCTACAGGTGGTCTCAATGGGCTTGAATGTAATTGTCGTCGGGGCAGGCATAGCAGGATTCTCCGCCGCCATATCTCTCCGCCGAGCTGGCCACAGCGTGCACATATACGAGCGGTCCTCCTTCAACAATGAGGTCGGCGCCGCCATTCACGTCCCTCCAAACGCGTCCCGAGCTTTACTGGCTTGGGGCTTGAACCCGGAAGGCGCGAAATTTGTGACTGTCAAGTCTAGCTTTCGTGCCAACGCCAAAACGCTGGAACGTTTCCACGTGGGAACCACAGAAAGTGATGTTCCGGTCAAGTACGGCTCACCGTGGTACTTTGCGCACCGGGTTGATTTGCACGAAGAGCTGAAGAGGTTGGCTACGGAGAAGAACGGGCAGGGCAGGCCTGCAGAGGTGCATTTGAGGTCTGAGGTGGTCAAATACGTGAGTTCCGGTCCGTTTCCGCATTCAATACACATCAGCGCAACGAGGCCGGCGTATCTACTTCATAAAGGGCTGTCATTTTCTAAATATTCTTTTTAGGACGCAGAGACCCCTTCAATCACCCTTGCCAACGGCGAAACGGTGCATGGCGACGTTGTCATCGCAGCAGATGGCATCCACACCCTGGGCGTCCAGGCCATCACCGGAAAGCCAAACCCTCCTGAGCCATCAAGAGATGCATACAATTTCTGCTACCGCTTCCTTATAGCCGCTGGTGATATCGAAAATGATCCTGAAACGAGATTCTGGAACGAAGAAGACGACGGCCGCATGAAATTCTTCATTGGAGATATGAAGAGGCTGGTCTCTTATCCCTGCCGCAAGTGAGTCTCCTGCCATGAGACCCCAGACGTGCTAAATACCGTCGGATTATTGACAACTCTGTAGCAATGAGGTGCACAATTTTGTTGCAATATTCCATGAGGATGACATTTCCAAGCTGCGAAAAGAAGGTCTGAGAATTCTCATGCTCTTTCCACCACAGAACTTGTTGCTAACAAGACTTTTCTTCTTGTGTGACAGACTGGCAAGCCCCCATTGATAAGTCCAAGTTACTCAGCAGATACCATGACGTTCACCCGCGGCTTCTGGCAGTACTGAAGTACGTTTCAAAAACCTACCTGTGGATTGGTTGGATCTCTTCCCACTGCTGACGTGCGAACAGCAAGGCAACGGAAATCAAGCAATGGGCACTACTCTTTCGACCACCCATTTCTACGTGGGTCAAAGGCGAAATGGCGCTAGCAGGCGATGCAGCTCATCCTATGTTACCCCGTGAGTTTACATCTCCTCGCGACGTGTCAATTACTCTGCTGACCAGAAACAGACCAAGGACAGGGTGGGGCTCAGGGAATCGAGGATGGCATTGTTCTCGGCATGGTCCTCAGCAATGCCACAAGAGAGAGCGTTTCTGAGCGTCTGTTGCTGTACGAAAAGATTCGAAAAAGTCGAGCGAGCTTGATGCAAATCTTCAGCAACGCCGGCCAGGATGAGCCGGAATTGATTCAGAAGGAAGCGTCACAATTCATCCCGCTGGAACGGGTACCAAGTATGTCATTTTGAATGCGATCAACATGAATATGCACCGGCATAGGCTGACTGGTATCAGAATCTCCGGAGGAATTCTTTGATTACAACTTTGGATACGATGTTGTGAGAGACACTCTCAATACTCTTAGAGAAGCAGAACCAGGCTTCGAGTTGCCAAAGTCCTTCTTTCAGGAACAACCGGGCAGAGGAACATATCCCTGAGCTGTAGGGTCATATCATGGACGTGGGTGCCGCTGAGATTGGGGCAAGATTGGGGCCTAGTTTGAGAAACGTGACAGAAACAAGCAGCAAGAACGAGTCTCGGGTCCCAGAAGTCGAAAAACTTCGACGAGCATACCCTTGGATAACAAGCGAATCTGTCACAGGTGAAGATCACTCATCAGATAGATCATGCATCAACGCATCCAAACGGATGGCTTCGTGGTTGTGATTAACAGGCGTGCCCGTAAAGGACACCCCACTGTCTGTATCGAGCTGCCTCCTCATGATCAGATATCCCAGGACAATGTGTCACAGACACTCGAAAGAGGCCGCATCATTTGGGTCTGAGCCGACAAAGGTAAGCTGACGAGGATATAGGCACAACCCGACTTCTCGAGTAGCATTCTTATCACCGACAGCCGGTCCTGTAGCGGGTATAGTGTCAGGGGCTGTACCATTCTCAACCCAAGCCCGGAGGGAATCAAAAACGGTGAGGTGAGGGTCGAGACCCGGCCCAAGACCACAGTGGTCTACTCCTGGCGCAAGGAAGAGTCGGTAGTAGTCCGTGACGTTTGAGTTCAGCTGTGTGACTCGGTCGTAATAGTCGACCGTTCCATGATAGGTGATGAGTTGGTCGGCCAGGCCGTGCCAGGTTAGTAATTTAGTGCCCGCATTCTTCAAGTCGGTTAAGTCGGGGTTGTCCGTTCCAATGACGGAGGCATATTGGGCGACAGATGCGCGGTACAGCCGATCATAGTCCTCCCTGCTCAGGCCACTCAGGTCCAGTGACGTGTTCTTGGCTACGAACACTTTGAGCCAGTCTTCGGGGATGGGGAACGGAACGAGAGTGCAATTGTCCACGGAGTCGCACGTCGTATTCAGAAGGCCGGTCAGAGGAGCTTCTTTGGCCATCCCGTACCACTCAAATTTGCCTTCCACGGAGCTCGGCCCTTTCCACACGGCGTTGACTAGCTCGGCATGCTTCGCTGTGACAACGATGGATCCGCTTGGCTCAGTGCAGCTGACAGTAGAGTCGATCAAGGAATCCGCGTCGAAATCACATTGGTCTGGAAGAGCAATGACTCCATCCTCGACGCCGTCCAATCCATCACACGCCTTGATCGCGGCTTCAGTGAAAGCTTCCAGTACGCACGTAGGAGGTCTCGTGTCTGCCAACAGACGTTAGTCCCTACGTCCAGCTGCGAACAATGCAGTCACGTACCAAGAAGGTTTGCCATCAGCGGACCCCAGTACTCTTGTACAATGAAGCGCTGCCAATTGATTGCGGGCGCGCTAGCAGAAATCCCGTCAAATTGTTCAGGGTGCTGCTGGGCCATGATATGTCCCTGGCGACCACCTGTTGAACAGCCATTGAAGTACGAGTACTTCGCAGGCGTGCCGTAATAGAGCTCTGTAGCTAGCTTTCCCAAGGATGCTCCTTCGTCCAATGTGACCACAGCGAAGTTCCAGAGCAACGGCCAGTTGATGTTGCCTTCGCTAATGAAACCCCAATCAGCCACCGGCGCGTCATTATCATGGCCACCGTCTGTGGCTACCGAAGAGTAGCCGCCCGCGACTGCTGTGATCAAGGAGGCCGTGTAGCCGGTTCCCCAGCCACCGCCGCCGACCATCTGAAAGCGCTCGTTCCAGTCAGTTGCGAGCAGAGGTAGGCCTATTATTGTATTGACAGCGTCATTCTGTCCAGGATGTGTGTATTGCACGGTAACCTGGCAGAACTTGCCGCCGGCGGAGGACTCCGATGTGACTGTGGTGTTTTCGACGACATCGAGGGCTAGCACCTCGATATTGGGCAAGGTCAGAGAATGAAAAGTTGACGCTTTACAAGCGATGGCAGGCGCATTGGTGACTCCCGATGAGGCTGGCGACAGAGTCGCGAGGAAGGGAGAAGTCATCTCGGTCCAGGAGCCTAACTCAACCAGAGAAGGCAGATAAAGACCAAGGAGTCTGGCCAGGGGCCCAACAAACTGGATGTCGCTCATCTCCTGTATATCTAGTGACTAATATACTCCGTGCCACCTTCTCTTCGATAGCGGGGAGCTCCAAGGTGCACACATTTCCTCTAGACCCGGAGACAACGCGTGCTAGCATAATCTCCGACTTGGACACGCTAGAGAATCCTGCGTGGGATGCTCCCGTGTGCTACCCTTTCCGCGTGTGAGAAGTGCCACCTAGCCGGTCAAGCCGAACGCAAAAAAGAGCGGACTCACATCAAGTCACTCTCCCCCAAAACCCGTCACCCACTAACACTACCTATCAACTCAACAGCCTCGTTTCTTTTTAAAACAATTTTTAAATAAGACTTAAGCTGGTTCAAATTATAGCTGGGCTTAATATTTCATAAGTAAGCATTTTTAAGAGTTGAAATTTAGGTATGGTTATTTGATAACTGATGCAGCTTATGTAGAGCAGTTAGTGAGTCCGCTCTTTTTTGCGTTCGGCTTGCCGGTCTGAGACATCGATCGGCAATTGTACCCGGCAAGGACTTCACGAGCCTGGCCGTCAGGTCGGCGTTCGCCGTGTACACCGCGTCGTCGTATATATCCACAAGGGGAAATGCACGTGTTGTGGATTGAGCGACTGGGGTTCCTGCGGGGTACCCCAGATGCCCCCCCCAGGCTTCCCCAGATTTAATCTAAGAAGGTGGGCTACCAAGATCTCTTCACACCGCCAAAGTTGCGGAGTCAGGCCAAGTCAAAGATTTAATGGCTGATTTCGCAGTTCAGTTCGTTCTTGGTGTGCTACAAGTTCTGGTAGGGAAAGTTTAGTGAATGGAATAGAACAACCTTGGGCCTCTCAAACACTGGTCTCGTTGCTGTGGAATGTTCTTTTCCCGCTTCTTACCGGAAAATAACGCTCAGTGATCTGACGGGAAAGTCGTACTTTGACTAAGTTGGCAGCAATAGGGAAAGCTCTTAGGCCCCAAGCAGCCACAAGCGACGACGTGTGTTCATGTTGGGCCTGTGATATTTGCCCCGTCAAAAAAAGAAGAACCCCTTAGTGTGTAAAAGGGTCCACGGGGAGCACGCGGTCCGGTTATGGTGGTGGCTACAGGTCGGTGAACAGGCCAGCGGAAAAATGAGCGATTGAGAGCCAGATGCCCAACACATCAGGCGGGGAACTCTCTGTTGTTTAAGGAACTCGAAGTGGTAAGGAAGCAAGTCAAGGAATCATCAGTCTCGACAGGCCCAATGGTTGATCAAGTGAGCCGAGCTGAAGAATAGGATATGCGACGAACCACATTTGTTGCCGTAGATAGCATTCTCTAACTAAAAGCTCTTCATTCGTCAATCTAAGGCCTTACTCTAGAATTGCCTCACAATTGATTGTTGTTCCGATCAAGAAAGGATCTTGTGCAGTGAGACCCATTAATGCCATGACTGATAGCATAGGCCCCATAATGATTCGACCTTTTTGAACAATATTGTTATCGTCTTACTAAAGTGATGTATTCAGTCCCCTTCTGGGGTTATTTTCGATATTCCGTTGTCTGTGTACGATCCATGTCAACAATCGAAACAATATCGCCTGACACCTATCGATGGCTTCGCCCGTGTAGCAATCATTAGTTCAATTCTCGGTATCAAGAAAGAATTAAACACCGCTTTCGGACTGGTCAAGTTCCATGGCAGTGATGAGATTCCCGTGGTTGGCCTACATAGGGAACCATACCCTAGTCATCCATGGTGACAGAACACAATGGACTCCAACGGTATCACGCGCAATGGTCTACCAGACATAACATAGTACCAATAGGTATGACGCGTGAAGAATACCAATTTATGGAACCGGACAGCGAGTGCCGTTGTCCTCAGCTGTCTCCGCCAGATTTGCTTTCAGCGAGCAGGTCAGAGCTCCCAGACTGTGCTCGCCAGGCCGGTCGACTAGAACCAACAGTAGTAGGAATACTGTACGCAGTAATTTCACTTTGTGGTTGTTCGTTGAGTCCTTGTACTCCGCTAATATGCGACTGCGATGTGGAAAGTTTTCCCTTCACAAAAGGGCGAATGAATGGCACACTGGCGGCCATGATGAGACTGCTGATTTCTGCCGCTGTCCACACAATGAGGTTCGTCGCCTCATCTGTACTTGTCAGCTTAGACCTGATAGCATGTACGAAGAATACTGACAGGTGAAATCGGCCTTGGCCATGAGAAGTATGTTGGCTGTTTTGGCCAATCCCATTGCCCCGGATCTGGCCAGTAACATCAGCTGTTATCACCTCTCAGCATCTTGTCAGGCAACACTTACACAAATCCCAGGCCCATGGCTACTGCGACCCCGACTTTGTCTTTAGTTCTCATTTGCATAGGCTAGATAATTTTCCAAGCTAGTAAAGCGAGAACAATGTCCGTAACTCCAGACCAGGCTGTCCAAGTCAGTTGATGCAATTTGTTCAAGTTTGACGAGAGTGATTACTGAGAGCCACTTACCAGCCGAGAACAAATTGTAGTTGGCCGCAATGATGTTGCTCCAGCACCACATCTGCTTTGGCGACACAGTGAGACCTGTCCCATCACACTTCAGGAAATTGAGGATGATTCCCACGCCCATCAGTACGTTGACAGATATTAACAGACACCACACCGCTATTCTCATACAATGCCGTGTCCGCCTGACAATCCTCAGCATCGTTAGAGCCCAAGACGTCTTCGCCAAAACACAGGCCAATATGGCGGAACTGGAACCCACACGACTGAAAGTGTGTAAACCTGGAAGATTAGCTGGGTCTATTTCGGTGACGTGCTTTCCGACTCAAAGATGGACCCCGACCACGGTAGCAGCATGCTCTACGCCCGAGAGAATCTGGGAGCATACAATGTCAGTAACGGGGTGAATCCAGTTCTGAGCGCGATAGAATTGAAGGAACCAACAGACAAATGCAACAATCATCACCCAATCATCCCACCATAGTCTGCCTCCTCCACGACACCTGCAGTAGAGTCTGAGTCCAAGAAAAATGCCCGACACGGCAAATAGCGTCCATACAATGACGATCGTGGATTGACCCCGATCCATAGTGCCAGGATGATGGATCAATACCGTAGATATAGCTCAAGAGGTGCCACAGCAACAAGGAATGGGATAAAAGGAGCAGTGAGTCGTGACGAGGTCTAGTGATCAGATGATGGATCGACGAGAAATGACGCTCATGACCAGCTACTGGGGATTGAATAAATCGCCCAGGACCTGCCCACGAATCTATGAACAAAGGATGTCTAGCTCATGTCACATCTTTACACTCGATCGCTGGTGAATTAGTCTAGTAGGTTTCGCGGGATCGCGAGTCTCAGTCTGGCTTAGCATCTGGTTTGATTGGCCAGTTCGAGACGTCAAAGCAAAACGAGCTCGCTTCCAGCTAAACAGTATGACAGCCTTGATATGCCCGTGTTAGCGTCTCCGAACTATCTTTCTAACTCAGTACCTCAAAACGGGCAAACATAGGAATATTACCGAGGCCTGTGGAAGGCACTCTTTGCCCTCCCATGGCCAAAGGGAAGGACACATTGATGCGAGGAAGACAGAATATTGGAATCCAAAGGGAGGATATCATGGATCACTTGGACCTTCATCAAGGCCACAAAGTCGTAATGAATGCTTAATAGATACCAAATCTTACCAAAAAGTGGTTATTGATCATGTATTCATGTTGAACACAGTGGTTTTGCACACAGTGCCTTCTTAAACGCCCCCTGATTAGGTCCGTCTTGGTTTCCTAATCTACAAGTACTTACCACAGTAATTCACCGATCGACAGAGCAAAGACTTGCCAGCAAGTTACCGCGAGACAGACGTTCCATCAAATTCAGTCGGTCCTGGACCTTGGAGCGATCGACACATGCCGGTATGGGCCACATTGCTCACCGCCATAGTATATTCTACATTTGACCCGGATTACGCCCAGATGTTTATTGAACGTTATCAAGCACCTTGTTTGCTCAAATTTCGGAGCACTACGATTACATGAAATCTTCTCTCAACAAATCTAATACATCTCATATCGCCAGCCCAGAGAAACCATTTCCTGAGTGACGCCACCTTTCATAGCCTTAGCAATCTCGGCCGGATCGCCCGAGTCCAGGCGCCTGTTCTCGCGAAGCACCAGCCAGCGGTAGACGGTGATGGTTACCGCAAACAAGACGGCACAGCCCATGAGGGCACCGAAAGCCGCGTAAAAGCGCGGGGGCGCGTAGTAAAGGTATGAGGTCCAGATGTTCGAGGTACCGCCGATAGCGTTGATCAGAGCAGATGCTGCGGCGCGCTTGGAGACGGGTCGTGCGAGGTGAAGATTCATCGTCTTGTACAAGAGGATTTGAGGGCCGACGGACGCGAAGGGCAGGATCATCATGGAGAAGTAGCGTGCGCCGACGTTGTCTGTCGCCATCGGAATGATGTACATGGCCGTTGCGATTGTGATGCACACAAGAATGATGGGGTAGACCGTGTTCTTGCGATCTGAGTAGAAAGTGATGCCGTAGTAGACGAAGCCAGCGAGGATGTAAGGGGGAGCGGTGAGAAGCAGGCTGATGGTTCGAGTATAGCCGAGCGCACCAACGAGAGTGGGGAAGTAGTTCGCGATGGAGCCTTGTCCTTGTGAGAGAAGGTTGCAGAAGATGAGAAGCAGTAGCTTAGGATCAGAAAGGGCTTTCACGAAGCCGCTCATCGTGCTTTCGTTCTCGTGGCCTTCGGCTGCCCCAGCCTCAGACTCGATGCGCCACACTGCGAGGTCACGCTGGATTTGCGAGAGCACACGACTGTTGTGGGGGTACTCGGGCATGATGAGGGCACAGATAGCACCGATGCCGACCGTAGCGACCCCTTCAATGATAAACAGCCATCTCCATCCTCTAATACCGTGTGTTCCGTCGAGCTGCAGGATTG
Source organism: Diaporthe sp. PMI_573 (assembly GCA_021399435.1). Classification (NCBI taxonomy): domain Eukaryota; kingdom Fungi; phylum Ascomycota; class Sordariomycetes; order Diaporthales; family Diaporthaceae; genus Diaporthe; species Diaporthe sp. PMI_573. Next base: position 746,981 of record JAJTUP010000036.1, read on the forward strand.
CTGCGGCGAAGAGTCCGCCGAAGGCGTTGCCAACCTGCTGTGCAATGTAGAGACCGGCAAGACGCTTTCCAAGCTCTTTTTTGGTGTACCAGGCAGACAAGTAGTAGATAGCACCTAGTATCGGATTAGACACTCATGAATACGAGACGGTGCTCTGAACAGGACAGGAGAGGAACGAAAACACATGATGTTTGGACGTAGCCTTGTCAACGGCCTTGCTGACCCAAAGGGAATGTGACAAATTGAACTTCTGTGTAGACGTAGGAAACGACAAGCAATCGCTTTCTGAAGAAACGTGATGGTAAGACAGAGAAAGATTCACTCACCAGGGAAGAAGACTGCTTCAACCGCTCCAAGAATAGCCCGAACCGCAAGCAATTGGCCGTAACTGTGAACCGCAGCCGTGGCAGCAGATATGGCACCCCAGATGACGACAGCCGTGCAGATGTACAGGCCTGGTCGCGAGATCTTTGTAATGATGAGGTTACTCGGAATTTGGAAGGGAAGATAGCCAACGAATAGAATTGAGATGGCCGTGGCGAACTGCTCGGTAGTCATGTTGAGATCGTCGGTAATGCCTTGCAGTTTGGCAGCCGAGAGGTTTTGACGGTCGATGTAGTTAAGGATGTACAATATACCGATGGGTGGCAGAATGAGCAAGTCGATCTTGCGGACAAGCTTCTTGTTGAGGCTCGCGATTTCAACATCTCCCAGGTTTGCAAGCGACTCTGGCCTGCGCTCGCCTGCAAATACAGTGTCGCCAATGCCGATTTGGCCTTCGGCACAGGAATGCCCATCGCCAACCTCACCGACGGGAAGTTTCTTGTCTGCGTCCATGGTATCCAGGAGTAATACAGAGAATAGGATATGATGGAAGAGGAACCGTTGTGCTTCCCGCAAGAGCCACAGGAGAAACGAGGTCACAGAACACGTCAGTGTCTGTCTACTTTGTGGCGTGAGGAACTCCCATGGTCTTAACTGCAACCTGGCCTACACTCTGTTGCAGGGCTCGGCTCTCAAGGAACCTGGGGCTGCCCGAGGCTGTTCGACCCGATAAGCAGGCTGCTGACCTTTGGGGTTTGTTCTAGGCGTTATCTTCTAATCTGCCAAAATCTGGGGTATCTTCCGCGGCCCGCCCTGAAATCTTGGCACGGTTATTGGGTTTAGTCAACTGTCATGTGGGACCCCAAGATAGTGGGAGGAGCTCCTCCCAATTACACGCACCGCCTACCCTGTCCTCCTCCTCACTCAGCCGTGGCGGACGTGATCGCCTTGCGTAAAACGACGGCGCTCCTCCTGCATGCTCCTCCCAAAGAAAAATGTACTGGCAGAACTGTGAGTGCCTATGACAATGCAATCGAGGGATATTCGTCAAGCGACAATAAGCCACAATACACTCAAGTTAAATAGCCTGAAGACAAACTGTGATTCCCTGCGAGATCAGAAGGTGAGCCTCATACCGTTTAGGGGGAAAAAGCAAAATAATATTTGATACCTTGACAATTATTTCCGTCATACTACTTGTTGCGTTAGCTTGATTGCATCCGAACTTTATCGTACCCCTACAACAACAAACTGTGGAAACATGACTGCACAAACTACGGTCTGGCCGACGGCTCAGACAACCAATGTCCAAAACCCTCGACTCAAGCTCCTTGAGGGCCTCCGGGCCGGAAGGTACCCGCTCATGACGTTCATGGCCATTCCTTCAGTGCGCCAGGCCCAGATAGTCTCCCTCTGTGGGTTTGATGGCGTCATAATTGACTGCGAGCATGGTCATATTGGCGACGAGGCCATGCACAACTCGGTCTCGGCCATTGCGGCCCTGGGAGTGTCGCCCATCATCCGCATCCGCGGGCCAGCGCACGACATAATCAAGAGGGCGCTGGACACCGGGGCCCACGGCATCATGGTGCCCCAGATCAATAATGCTGAGGAGGCCAGCCAGATCGTCGCGTCGTCCAAGTTCCCGCCGCAGGGCGTGCGCGGCCAAGGGTCAGCCTTCCCAGCCATCGGCCACGGACTCACGACGCCCCAGTACATGAAGACGGCGAACGAGACCATCATCACCATGATCCAGATCGAGACGCGCGCGGGCGTCGAGAACGTCGAGGCCATCGCCGCCGTCCCCGGCGTGGACCTGGTCTTCATCGGCCCCAACGACCTCGCCCAGGCCTTGCTCGGCTACACGCCCGCGCGTGGCGACGAGCCAGAGTTCGTCGCTGCCATCGACAAGATAGTGGCGGCGGCGCGGAAGCACGGCAAGTGGGCCGGGCGCATGGTCAACAACGGCGCGGCGTCCAAGGAGGCAAGACAAAAATACGACACCGTCGCCATGACGGGTGACACCAAGGCGATACAGAACTGGTACATGGCCGAGCTCGAGGTTGCTCGATCATGACACATTTAATCGCCTCGGTGGTATCGCACAGGGGTTATCACTCCGTTCCTTGTAGCGTTATAGCTTTCCCAAGAGATAGAATTACATAAAATTGCAAAAGTACATTATCTGTTCTCCACCACAGTGTAAATCGTGTCTGGGCTGCTGCTAGTGTGCGAAGGTGACCCCTGCCCAGGTACTCCCAGCAGTTGAAATGAGAGCGAGGGATGGATTGAATTATCGAAAGCTTAGCCCTCCCTAAGCCTATGGAGTTTCAGGCAAGGCTGGAGTGTCTTGCCTGAAGGGGCAAGTGTCTCCATTTGCAGGGGAACTTATCAGACGGTGAGCTGAGCGGTGGACGTGCAAGTGAGGCGTCCTAGATTGACAAGCAGATCTTACGAATCCTAAAGTGTACTTACAGGTTCATCTCACCATGTACCACTTACATGCTTCTGTAGTCGACTGTTTCATTGAGTCACGTACTTTATCCCTTGTTTCCGTTGACAGTGGCTTGCAGGTGCATCCAAGCCGGTTGCTGTTGATTTTGACACTATAGGCAATAAAGCATGAGATGGGAATAACATACAGCAATACGAGCGATCTTTACTCTGCAGGATATCACATTCTACGAGTGTCATCGCAGTCAAGTGAATGTTTAGAATTCAAGTTGTAAACACTGGATCAATTTTCTATGGCGAAAGTAGGTGGCCTTCTTACATGTTGACGACCTAACCTATCATGTTCTTAAATTATAAAGACACAATACATGATCCACCTGGAAGCAATGCCTGCAACCTAAACTTGCGCTATGCACTCGATCTCAATGACTGTGCCGTCTCCTGGAGGAAGCGCCTGGAGGCACGAACGCGATGGCATGGGCTTGGGGAGGAAATCAATGTAGACCTCGTTCATGGCTGCGAAATCCTTCATGTCTGCGAGGTAGACATTGTACTTGACCACCTGTTCAAGAGATGACCCCGAGAGCTCCAATACCTCCTTGAGATTTTGCAGGACGGTCCTCTGAGGGGAAAGACCCAAGATCATCAGCACATATTAATCTGAGTGAAGAATTGGTCGAACTCACTGTTGCTTGCTTGATCTCACCAGTGGCTGTTTGGCCGGCGAGGAAGACAAGGCCAGGGACTTTGACCGCAGGGCCTGTGAGTCGTGTCAGCCACCTGTGTCTAAGGCACACGACCGTTGTGCTTTGCGCAATTACTCACAGTTGTGCGGCTTAGGTGGGAACTTCTCGCTCGAAATAAGTTGGCGCGACATTTTGGTTCTGACAAGGAAGAGTACAAGGAAGAGGATGTGGATGTGGAATATGTGTCTGTGTAGTGTGGTAGAGACCGGAGCTAAGTCAGAACAGTGTACAGTGAGTAACTTGGTTTGCTTGTCAAAAATACATCAGTCTTGCTCTCGTCTATTCGTTTTAAAGTATCGAGGCAGAGACAGTGGCAATTGTCATTATCGTAGGGCAGAGGAGCTCTATCTCCAGTGCGATTCACGCCGACCCACCTGCGGTGCCAAGTCTAACCTTTTGCGGCCGGTTGGGAGGAGCTCCTCCCACCCGAGTCTGATGCGAAACCTAGCAGTATGAGCCCCACGTTCTGGAAGGCTGCATACAGGCTGATCAAATTTGGTAGAATGTGCCATTGATTCAACTGCCGTGTTGCCACATGGATCAGATAAGGGAAAGGAGCTCTCGTGCGAAAGCAGATCTACGCCACCGAGGGACACGGAGGAGGACGGGGAGGAGCAGGAGGCTGCAGGCTACTCCCAACGAGATTAGATTACAGCCCGGAGGACAGGGAGGACACTCAGCACGTGGAGGGTCCACGTAGAGGATGGAGATCAGGCGAGAGTGCGAAGCACGGCAAGGGGCATAATTGTTCCTGGCGCAACCCGAGCGAGCATCCAGGACATCAGGCCATTCTAGCCAAGCTTTGATGGCACTCAGGAATCGTCCGCAGTTTCATCGTGCTTGTTGAGGTGAGAAGCCCACACGAGCATCCTTCTCTTCTGATGCTAGAGTGTTCGTACGGAATATCGCAGTCAAGTCATACCAGGCTGCGAAAGATATAAGACAAGGCTGCGCTGCCCCGGAACATTGTGATAGGACTCATCATCAAACCCAGGAGCATCCTTCTCCAGACAATCATCCCAAATTCGATCATGGCACCCACTGCGCCTTTCAACCCGCCCGCTGCTGACCTGTCTGGCAAGCCAGTCGTTCCAGCATGGAACCCCCCTCCGGTCACGCAGGAAAAGCATGACTTTGCCGAGCTATCGTCAATTGACTTGTCTCTGCTTGACTCGGATGACCCAGCGGTCGTCGATGGCCTAGTGAGCCAGGTTAAGAGGGCCATTCGTGAGGATGGGTTTCTGTTCCTTGAGAACTATGGCATCTCTCTTGAGCAGGTGAGAACAACGCAACTCATAGCTCCTGGGCAAATGAAGCGACCAATGCTAATCAGCAATGATCCATCTTTCAGCTCCACCGCCAGTTTGCCCTGGCTCAGTACCTGTACAACAATATCACCGAAGAAGACAAAGAGAGGCTTATCTTCGACCCGGATACGGGACGGTGGTCTGGCTACAAGCACCCATATGGTTTCAAGGTAGGCAGACAACATTCCCTGCACAGTTGATTGTTGAATGTCTCACTTACTCGCGTGGTTCAGCGTCACCGCGGAACTCCCGATGGCATTGAGCAGTTCAACTGGTACAACCGCGAGTGGGAAGACATCAACAGAGTCCCCAAATGCGTACACCCATTCATGGACGAGATTGAGGCATTCTGCAACTACCTGACGAAGTCGGTCAACCGGCGGATCCTGAAACTCTTCTCCCGCGTCCTGGAGCTGCCCGACGACTACCTCTGGGACAATGTCCAGTCACACGGCAGCCCTACCGGCGAGGGCTACTTCCGCCACGCCCTCTTCCGCCCTGTGGAGCAGTCGACCCGTGAGAAGTCCAAGGGGCTCCGAATGCACGGCCACACCGACTTCGGACTGACCACCCTGCTGTTCTCTGTGCCCATTTCGTGTCTACAGATTTGGGGCCAGGACGAGAAATGGTACTATGTGCCCTACAAGCCCGGCGCGCTGGTCATCAACATTGGCGATACACTTGAGATTGTCTCGGGTGGACACTTCAAGGCCACTCGCCACCGAGTTTTCACTCCTCCGGCTGATCAGCTGCACGAGGAGCGACTTTCACTGGTACTCTTCAACAGCTCAGTCGGTGATCTGCGCATGACACCTGCAGCTTGTGAGTACAATTATCAAGTTTTGGGCACAAATCATAGAAGATATGCTAACATGTTTGGTCCTTTTGCAGCTTCACCACTCATCCAACGCGAAGGTTGTGTCGAGGAACAAGGCGTCTACAAGGAGTTCAAGAGGCTCACGGAGCAAGGGCAGCTTGTGCCGACAAACCGCCAATGGCGGGAGATGCAAATTGCGCAGGCCACAGACCCAACAGACACAGAGCGCAATCGCATTGGTGCCGACCAGATCGTCGTCGACGGCAAACTCATGCAACAACGAGAATATATGGGTGTCAGGGTTGTCCTTCCGGTCTAAGAAGGGCTGTGTGCACGAGTGCATGGCAGTGGTGGTGGATTTAGCCTAGATATTGCATACGCACTGGCAGATAGGACTGCATTTTGAAATTTCGTAGCAATCAATTAGTCAAGGTCACTGTATACTGATCTGGCCAACAACCTCGGAAAGGGTGTTCGCGCTTTGGTCCCATCCCGACACCCGATCTCGGGATTCTGCCTAGGTGCTGGCGCACATATCCGGGCTGGGGTCCCATAGACAGACTGACTAGATTGTAACAGGCAGTGTGTCATTGGCTGAGAGACCCTCGTCCGTCCTCCTCCCTCCCCACTTAGATACCGAATCCAAAATCCCGGCACGCGCCCCAGAGACCCGGTGCGTGCCCACCCCCAGAAAACAGCTCCTGATACGGCCCAAGGACCGTCCACTCGGCACCCACCTGGCAAGCGAGTTGATCGCTGCAGATAGCAGGTGCAGAATGCGGGGAAGAAAGCAGGGACAGGGCTCACATGTGGGCGAGGTGAGAGATAAGCAGAAGGGCACAGCGGGCTGAGCGGCATCGTGTTCCAGCCCCTGACGACCACAACCACCGGCTGCGGCCTGTCTCGTCTGCTCTATCGACATTCCCCATACCAGATGAGCCTGTCATCCCACCGCTGAACCGACCACCGACCCGGCTGCTACTATGTCTCTTGTTGCATCTGGTGCAGGGGAGCAGCCCCATCAGCCTTTCCAGTGCCCAGACTGTCGGACCCGTTTCACCCGACAGGAGAATCTCAAACGCCACGCTGCACTTCACACTCGCTCGCAAGAGAAGGTCTCATTCCCTTGTGGCTTTTGTCGCACTACCTTTTCTCGGAGAGACCTGCGTCTACGGCACGTGAAGAGGAAGCATCCTGAGCAGGAAGATGGGTGGCCACCAAAGAGAGCACGCCGCTCCCCGGTGGCGGGACCGTCGACAGACCTTGACTGCTCCAGTAGTGAGGCATCTGAAGACGCGAAGACGCCCTCAGTCTCGCTCTCGGAAAACCAGTATAGCTTGCTCTCTCAGCAGTGGGATAAGGAGATGCACCTGGACTTGAGCGATGCGGCTTGGAACATCGAGCTATCTTGTATGGACGGGCAAGGTCAGCTCGAGCATGACTTTCAGTATCGCCATTCTCGGGGAAGCCTGGCCTTGTCCACCAGCCTACCAACGAGTGCTGGAGGGGACGATGTTGTTCATAATCGGCGTTTATTGGCGGCGGGATCGACACCAACTGGCTCCTTTCCACATGGCACGACGGACTTGGACCTGGCCATGTCGCTCGGCACATCCGTCCTTGGTTATGAGCACGGTCCCGGCGCCCAGATACCTTCACCCGCAGCGGAACATATGCAGACCTCCTCGCCGGAAGCCAGTCCAGATACCGTCACGTGTAATACGCATATCCCTGACGGCCTATCGCCGCGGGACCTATCCTACATTCAAGACGACTGGTATCCCTCAGGATCTCAGATACTACGCGGACTTGACCTGTACTTTGTACACATCTCACACTTCGTCCCCTTCCATCACCAACCGACCTTCGATGCTGCCCAAACCGCCCCTTATTTGGTGCTCAGCATGCTGTGCCTGGCCTACCAGCACGGCGAGGACCCCGATCGTGGCGACCAAGCCGGCTCCGGCAGCAGCATATCACTGCGTTGCTTTCACAGAGCGCGCGTCCTGCTCGCGACTCAAGAAGAGAGCGACGACGATTTCACACACAACCTCGCACTGGTGCAGGCAAATCTGCTGCTCGAGATCTGCGCCATTATGTATCTCTGCGGCAAGGACTCAGCATACGGCCTTAAAATGCACTCGAGGATAATCTCGCTGGCACGCTTCAGCGGGCTGACGCAACCGACACCGCCTGAGGTCGCAGCGACCAAGGACCTGGAAGCGCTCTGGGGGGAATTCATCAAGACGGAGTCACACAAACGGACACTGTTCGCCGTCCACCAGATAGACGCGCTGCTATACCAATTCCTATCCATACCACGCTCGCTCTCGCATCTCGAGATCAAGCACGAGCTGCCCTGCCCGGAGGGCTGCTGGGCCGCGCGGTCCGCCTCCGAATGGGCGTACCAGCAGTTGGTCACAAGGCAATCCACGCCGCCGGTGCAGTACGCCGAGGCTGTCCGCCGCGTCCTCTCGCCAGAGCCAGATCTCGAGTCACTCCCGTCGTTCGACCCATACGGTGCCATTAATATCGCCCAGTTCCTTCTCTCCAGCGCCCGCGAGGTGTCGGGCTGGTCCACCATGACGGGCCGCCTGAGTCTCGAGAGGCTGGAGCCCCTGAGGTCATCACTTGTCGCCCTTGGCCCTTGCATCCGGCCTTCACGGCCACAGACCGGGGTCGCCAACAGCAGCAGCAGCAGCAGCAGCTCATCGCCTCTCGCCGCGTCGCGGGAGGCGACCTGGGAGATGGCCATGATCGAGCTTCAGATCTGGTCGCCGTCGCACACCTGCGGGATAGTAGGGGGCAGTGTGGACGCGGTGCTCAAGGAATCGACCTACCTGGCGTCGTCGAGCGAGATACTCTTCGGCGCCGAGACGGCCCGCGCCACCCAGCCTCACATAGACTGGTTCCTCCGCTACCTCGACACGACTCTAAGCCCCGAATCGGAGCCGCCGTGGGTCGCCCTCTACGCGTTCAAGGCGTTCCTGATCGCGTGGCAGCTCGTGCGGAAGGGCGTGTCGGGCGCGATGCAGGTTGTCGGCGTGCTTGATGGTGATGCCGCGGGGGCTATGGAGTGGGCAAAGGGGGCATTCCGGCGCAGGGAGCGCTGGCGCCTTGGGAAGTTGATTTTGGTGTGTCTGGACGTTTTGGAATAATGAGCTAGCGATGTACGAATTGATGTCCTGTTCCGACTTGGTTACCCTAGGGTAGGACGAGCGAAACCCCTTTGAAGGATTTTGAAATCTTGTCTTAAGTCGTGACAGCCTTTCTTGGTGTTGTATCCAAGTCAGCACCTTGGCGTATGCTCCGAGTGTGTGGGAAGAAACGTAAATCCTAATCTCAGAATACTGGTGGAGCATTTTGTAAAAATCAAAAGCTTTTTTTGACTTCGGATATTTATCTGGTGCCTAAGGTTTACAAGACGCACACTGGCAGCTGACGTCGGAGTTTATTCTGGCCGGATGGTCCTGGCCGGATGTCTTAACTACATTCCTTCGTGTCCAGAAACTCACCAAAGCCACAGCCCAACGCTCTCGAGCCCAATGAGTACATCCAGCCTGAATATTTGACAGCGCATTCTGTACATCCTACGATCCATAAGATAAATCTTAGTTAGATACCCTCCTGTGGGATACCCTACTACAAGATCCTTTCCCATGGGATCATATCCTCGCCGCCGATGAATACTTCGACATGATTTCAGTACCGCTCACTCTACAAGCATTGTGAGCTGCGTGACTTGGCCACCAAGCGCATGGAATCGCTGCGTCAAATGTCCATTCTAGTACGCAAGCAACTCCTTGTCACGTCCCTCGCACATGAAGCTCCATCATGCCCTCAATATAACATAAGAGCTAGCGACAGAGAGCGAGGGCTTCTCAGGTGTCGGGACTGTAGCAATCTGCGAAGCGGCGGTGATTGAAGAAGCTTATTAGAGAGAGACTGGTAAGGATGGTCGCTCGGTTGTCACGATGGAGGATCTCCGAGATCAGGTAGAAGAGGTTTCGGATGATCACGCCCGAGATGTCGGAGGCGAATAAGGATTGGGGAGTGACTTCTTAAGACTGTACTGCACTTAGTCGACTACTTAAACTCCCCACGAATGATCAACTTTGGAACGACCTGCTGCGAAATGATCCGTCGCCTACTTCATTTGGGTACCGGTAGGAACGGCCCAAACCGACCTATTTCAACGTTTCCCCCGTGCCCCGTGCCTCCGCCTGTCTCATGTGCTTGTGCAGTGCTTGTGTTAAAGTTGACTTTACTATGGAACGTCCACAGCCTCGAAAACGTAGATATAGCAGCCGCCGGACTTTCGAGTCTTGCGAAGGGAATAGGAATGAGAGACCATGTTGTGGCATTGCACTGATGCATTGGTGGGCCTCGACGGTAAGTGGGCATCTGAATACAGCCAATCATCTTACATGGAAATCAAGATCCACGATTATTAGCAGAACACAAGGTTTGCGTCACCACATTAGACTCATTTCATCTCATCGTCGGCTTTTAAAGGGTATCCTGGAGAAATTGAAATGGCCGAAACTTCGACGAACAGCCATAATCAACCATTTAACCGGTCTGCCCATGCCTGCTGGCCTGGAGATCAGTAACTGGAGAGGTGGGAAAACTAGGAGATTGTATTGTTTTCTTGCCTGAGGGACCAGTTGACAGTAGCTATTTCTGAGAGTTGCGCACGACACTCCCACGCCTCGCGTCTGAGACGGATTCTATTACTGCTAGCAAATAGACCGCTCGGCCAAAAGACCAGAATTTCCAATCTCCGATTGGAATTCCCTAGCAGTTATAGGCCCGTACCGTCACTGCGTCAATCATCGCTAACGTTGTACTACGTTACGTCTCTTGGCGCCGGGTCATGTTCACAAAGTTGTCACTTTCCAGGTCCTCAAATTTCCGAGCCAGTTATGGGAATAGCTCTTCACTGGCTCAGCACTTCTCAACATGTACAGTTAGGTGGTAAAATCATTGGGGGTCACACTATGTTAATATCTCTATCTCAAATACCCGGGGCATTCACCTCACTTCGATCGGGAACAGCATCCAGCACGACACTTAGAAAGGTATTAGTGAAAGATCACACAGCTAAAGCAGAAAATGGGAAGGAGGGGCGGAAGGTTTGATGAAATCACTTCACGATATCCTGTGCAACTGAGTAGTTCAAGCAATCGGTGTGGCACTTGATGCACGTCCTACAGCTCAGGGACTCGATGAATGGAAGGTCAACAGGAGCAATGAAACAGCCTATACCGCTGTGGACCGAGATGCCGTCCATGATTGGGAGCTTGCACTGGGTGTCGCGGAAGCTGGTACAGATGGCGTCTCTCAGGAACCAAGACTTGGGCTTCAAGGGCCAAGGTCCACCGGCGCAGTGTCCTGATGGTGCGTGACCTGGGATGCTGTAGGTGCAGCTCACATTGTCTCGGTTTGCCGAGAGTTCACTGGGTTTGTTGATACAACAGCTGCCGGTGCCCTTGCTGAGTGCAGTAAAGTTGTAATGATCTCCTTGGCACATCGGCTTCTCGAACAGTGAAAGAGTCCAAGCAGGGCCTGATGATGGCGTCGGTGTCGACACAACAGGAGTTGAGTTAGAAGAAGTCTTTGAGGTCTTGGACGCCATCGAAGTTGACCTAGACGATCCTGAGCTTGTGGTGGACGAGTTCAAGCTCATGGATGTCGTGCTCAGGGTCCGTGACGTTCTGATCGCTGGAAGTGATTCCCCCAAGTGGGCCTCGGACCTTGCCGAAGAAGTAAACCGCAACATCGTTGTAGGCCCTAGATGATCCACAGCCAACTCCAGCCAATCCGTCGTAGTTTCCAATAGTTTCAAGAGCCTCTGCTATCGCTGTGATATTTGAATACGGGTTCACGTCACGGCCGGCTGGTATGGCCACAGTGTCCTGTGTTGTGTTCCAGCTCGGAAAGCGCTTGGAATAGCAGACAGACATGCCGTTGCTTGTGACATCGTGGCACTTTGAATCTGTCGCGTTCGACAGGTCGGCGGGGATCCCAAAGCTCTCGCCAGTAGAGAATGTGATACCCTTGCAATCGATCTTCAGGCTTGTGCCATCATTCCTCCATAGCGTCTAGCTATCGCTCTTACAAAGCGGCACGTAGTAGGAAGCATCGTCGAGCCTGGCTTCATACTGGGGCACAATCAGCTGAGCAGTACAAGTGGCTGTGGGCTGTTCTGATTTTGAAGAAGATGTCGTCGTACTGCTCGTTGTTGCTTCACCGTCGCAGGTTAGCATAGTTGAGCAACCCGTTTCGGTGATGGTCTCGACGGTCAAAGTAGATACACCGTTGCCTAGCGTGAAGTACTCGGTCAAAACGCGGACTTCTTCCAAGCAAGATGCTGCAGCACTTGTAGTGCATTCTCCGCCCCCGGACTCCATCGGGATAGCAGTGGGAGCTGTTGTTGGCGCCGGCGTTGGTTTCGGTGTCGGCTGGGGAGTAATGCCAACAGATGGAGACGGTGTAGGATCAACACCCGGTGGCGGACCCGGCGGTGGGTTGGGCTTGTCATCAGAGGGGTCCGGATATGTTGGGTCGTCATGCGAGGGATCTGGATCAGGGTCGTCGTCATGAGAGGGGTCCAGATCTTTGGGGTCATCGTGAGAGGGATCCGGGTCGTCGGGATTATCGCCAGGATCGGGACCTGGTGGGTTACCACCCGGAGGCGGGTTAAGTGGGTTGCTCCCTGGAGGCGGATTCGGCGAGGTACTACCCGGAGGCGGCGTGGGCTTTGGTTCACTTCCCGGTGGAGTTGGGATTGGGATGGGAACTGGAACTATATCCGTGCTGCTGGAACTGCTACTGCTGGACACACCGGACGAGGAGCCTGAGCTGGGTGTGAATACAGTGCCAGTTACGCTTGGAAGGCCAGTTAGGGATCCCTCTGTCAGGATTGCGGACGAAGACACTAAGGTCAGCATGGGGATTATGCCAGTAACGCTTGGAGGGATAATCAGTGTGCCGTCTGCCAGGGTTGTAGACTCTGAAGATGAAGAAGCCGACAGGAAGGTACTCGTTCACGACGGCTGGGCGCTGGAGTCCGAAGGAAACGGTATTGGGATCATCGTGAAGTTCCATGATGAGCTTGAGTTGGCGGGCCACGAAGCTGAGACACGTATCCCGGAAGATACTAGAGTCTGGACAGTTGAAGGCACTACCATCGAAGTAGTCTTATCCGAGGCCTGGAAGCTGGAGGTCGAGACGGCAGGCGTCAAAGTCAAAACAACACTCCGCGAGGGACTCAAGCTACCAGACCCCGAAGACGAAGCAGCAAGTGAAGAAGCTGGTGTAGAGCTGCTCACAGGCTCTGACCCTGATGCGCTCGTCTCTGGGGTTTGCGAGCTAAGGACAGGGAATAATGATGTGGCCGTCGAATTGATCTTTGACGACGAGCTCTGGTTTCCCGTCAAAGGGACTGAGATAGACGTTAAAGCAGGCACGGTAACAATGCTGCTTGGTGTGGTCGAGCTCGCCGCAAGCTCGGAGCTGGATGAGCTGGGGGACCAATAAACGTTGAAGGATCTAACTCTGAGGACACCGAAGTCCGAGAAGCGCCAACGATCGAGCTAGATGATTTGTGGAGTAACACCAGGCCAGGAGATCACCACCGATGTGCCGAGAAGGCTAGACTCAATGGAATAAGTCGGATATGTAGACCTCGAGGTGGCAGATGGGCCAAGTTGGCTTCCAGAAGTAGGTGTTGATGCCAGTGTCGTTTGAAAGCCACCGGACTGTACGATGGTCTCAACACAGAAGGATGTCTCGACGTATGTGGAGGTGCTTCCAGGGGAACTAGTAGTGAATGTAGTGACCGAAGTTAGGAGGCGTGGCAACGACCGGGGAACCCAGGCTATCTTGTAACGTGAGAGTAAACGACGCCGTGACAAGAGAGCCTGGTTTCGATGTACCCGTGGTCGTGGAGGAGAGCCTCTGGGAATATACAGAAGAAACGGTTGTGAACTCCGTGCGAGTAGACACAGACGTAACACAGGGGTTGTCCAAGGCCGCTGAGACTTCGGTCAATTGATGCTCGGGAGCAATGATGGTGACAACCTTACTGGTATTGAGAGCCCCACGAGAGGCACCTGCAAGTAGCAGGCAAAACAAGAGCAAGAACCACATGGATGGCGTGACCCTTGAACAAATCGGATAGTCTGCAAACAAAGTAATCAGCACTGCATTATGGGGAGACCTGCCGGTGGGTAGTGGAGGAGCAAGTTGAGAAACGTTTGGGTCCGAATATCGAGTACAATTGGGACTGCTCCCACGGTTGGGCAAGGGAGAAACTGATGAGTTTTGTAGATTTTTTAGGAATTCTTACCAAATACTGGATCTCAACGTCTAAAATAGGCCAACGCTGATCTGAGTAGCCGAAGTCTTTGGGAGGTCTCAAGTCTTTGTTGGGAAGCTTGGAATGGTTTTAAGTTGTGGAGGATGGAAGGAAGAGAGAGTGTGAGTTGTGTGTCCTGGATCAGAGAAGCTGGCTAGTTCAAGTGGACAGGATGGGCGGAAGGTCAAGTGAAGGTAAGAGGTGATTAAGTGCTGTCACGGGAATAAAGCAACCTGGGTTGGGAACGAGGAGATATTGTTTGTTCCCAAGCAGGAGGGATATATTACCACAACCATTGAATTAGTTTCTACTCACCATCAGGGACAACTGTTAATCGTGTCTGTTGACTGCTTGGAGCACATTCCCGCAACAGTAGAACCGAAATCCAATGCGTCAGTGAATGCCAATCATCTTGATGCCAATCAGCTGGCAAGTAGTAGATCGCAGTTGATTAACTATGTCAAGCAAATCTCATAAAGCCTGCACTCTGGCACTGTTGGAGAATTTAGCATAACAATCTTGCCAGCTTCTAACATGAATAGGTTATATTCCAGTACCAAGATCTTATGTAAGGATCGACCTAAGCTCATTCCTGACTGAAATTTTCCGATGGTTCACAAATTGTCTCCATTATCTTATGTACACCGTAACTTGACTTGTGATGCCTAGAAGGAGATCCAATGAGAGAATTTCTTATGAGAGTTACGTGGCAACAAGATCTATATAGTGCACCATTTGGATAGTGGGCACTGCTTAGCCCTATACAGGATTGACATTCTGTGGAAGGACCTCCTACAAAGTAAGTCCTGTGGATAGTAAATAGCGTTTCCACCCAACCATTAGGAAAGGTGAACCGGAGATGTTCTTGCTCAGCGCCCGAGTTAATATGTCTTCTGGCAGTCATCACTGCTCACTTCCGGGATATATAAATGCGGCTTCCACAATCCTGAGCTGGGGGTCTGGGGCAATTCCAGATGCGTAGAGTATAGCACTGCAAACATGAGCAAATATTGGCATGGAAAAGACCATAAGTCATGCATGAATCAAACAAACAATGATGACTCGTTTTGTGCCACCCACCCAACCAACCAATCAACTTTTGCTACAATGTTGTTGGGGAGTCTGTGTTGTGGGTATTATGCACTACATCAGTAGGGCGGATGTTGTTTACTGTGGACCAAGAATCAGTCTGGAGGTCATGCGGCTCATACTTGAGGCCCGCTGACGATGGGGCGTTTGTCAAGCTGCCATTGTCCAATGACGGGGCAGAGGCTTGGGGTTCCCAATCGTGATAAGAGCTCTCTTGGAGGTGCAGGCTTGGCGTGCCCGCCCCGCCGACCAGGGCTAGCTCGTACCCACCCCGATGATAACCTGGGTGGGCCAGAGGCTGCGCGCGTGCATGCCTCCCGCGTTACAGAAACACTTTGAGGCATCCCAGTCCTGCGGCTTCGTTTATTCCAGCGGGAGCTATTACCCAGCTAGCTGCCTAGTTATCTGCCATTACTATCTCCTAGACCATGGGTTGCAGCCACCTGAGAGCCGTTTTGTGGGTACTTGCTCGATAACAGCAGTCGCAAACCCAGCATTGGCCTGGGCCTGGGCCTGGGCCTGCATCCGCGCCTGGGGCCGTGGCATCACGCGCCATGTTCGCTTGATCTCCCCTGCTGCAGAGATCCTGCAACATTACGTATTGCCCTGCCCATCAGCAAGGCCAGAGGCTTCTTTTTGCCTGCTGCAGATAAACTCGGCCGATAAAGAGTCTGGCCATCACCAGATCCTACTCGGAGGTTCTTTTCTTTCCGCTGCAACATCAGCCGGGGTAAATATTTTTCAGAGGGCCAGTCGCCGTCGCGCTCTCGGACATGTCTGTTGACTTGATCTTGGACTAAAACTCTTTCCTCCCAACAACCACACCGAGCTAGCTTGCCATATCCTGCCCTCTCCTTCGAGCTGCCCTCAGTTCACCTAGCCCCTCCGTCCTGCCTCCAGGATATTCTCCATGTCAGGAAGCAGCCGCAGCCGCAACCCCTCAACATGGGAACAATATGAACGAGGGGGGTCGCCCGGCCGTGGCAGTGTCTCCTCTAATGGCGGCAGAAGCGTTGCCTTCGACGACGAATACCTAGACCACAGTTCCAGTGCGGGCCCTGACGGTCGGGACCTGACCAACGCGCGGCGAAGAAGGTACGACAGAAACCTGCATACAGAGCATGCGCTACTTGAACAGACGGCACTAAAAACTTCCCGTACCGCAGATCTTCCGTGACGCATCGACTCTCAGCCCTTGGCGATGTTGGTGGAGTAAACAGTATCCGATCCTTTGCGCGATCCTGGCAGCGGGCTGCAGGGTTCCAAGAGGTCATCCCACAGCGGTCGTCGTTCGTGCTGGCAGCCGAGCAGGACCCAATCGGCGCCCACGATGGCCTACAATATGGCAGATCGGACGAGGAGATTGGCCGTGCTGGCTTCCCCCAGAGCTCCGCCCCGCGCGTGTCGCTCCTGCGCCAGCATCTCGAGGCCGCTCCAGGATCAGCTGTGCGAGATGACAGCCCTGAGCCAGGCGCGAGCGAGGCGCGCCCTCTGCTCGAACCCGGTAGACACCCCAGCATCGGCTCCTTCCGCGACCGCGAGCGCAAGGCCCTGGACAACGAACTGCGGCGGGCCATCTCGATCAGCAGCGGCACGCCGACCTCGCACTCGATTTTTGCCGTGCCCCCGCAACTGGCCACACCGGACATCGTGGGCAGCTACAATGATTTTGGGGGAAGCTATGGGTCACATCTCACCTACGGGACCGTCGCTAGCGACGACAGCTTCAGCAGGGCGTCCATGGCCCAGGCGGCTGAGATGTGGCGGCAGCAGCAAGCGAGTGGCAATCTCCCGGACGGAGAGACCCAGCCGATCTTGGTGAAAGAGGTTGAAGATCGCGACGGGAAGATCGTGTTGACGGTTGAGGGACAGAGCACACTTCCTCAGACCATCTTCAATTCTACAAAGTAAGAAAACCCTCGACGCCCAACGCGCCGGGTGCCGTTGCTGACTGATCTCTTTCAGCGTCCTGATCGGAGTCGGTCTTCTGAGCTTGCCGATGGGCATCAAATATGCTGGCTGGCTGTGTGGGATGCTCATCCTGTTTGCAGCAGCCGCAGTCACTTCGTACACGGCCAAACTACTTGCGAAGTGTATGGACCTAGACCCGAGTCTGATCACCTTCTCAGATCTCGCCTACATATCCTTTGGAAGAAACGCGCGAATCGCCACGAGTATCCTTTTTACGATGGAACTCCTCGCGGCCTGTGTTGCTCTTCTGGTCCTCTTCGCTGACTCCATGGAGCTGCTCTTCCAAGGTGTCTTGTCAGGGATACAGTGGAAGATCGTGTGTGCTATCATTCTGATGCCCCTCAACTTCCTCCCGTTACGCCTTCTAAGCTTCACTAGCATCGTCGGGATTGTTTGCTGTTTCACAAGTGAGTCTCGCCCAGTCGGCGTCTGCTCCTAGGCACATGTTGGCTAATTTGGTGCTAACAATACTTGCACAGTCGTTGCACTTGTTATAATAGATGGCCTTATAAAACCACACTCGCCCGGCTCACTCCTTGAGCCGGCAGCCACATACCTGTTCCCTGCGAACTGGCTGACTCTGCCCCTCTCGTTTGGGCTCTTAATGTCCCCGTGGGGAGGTCATGGAGTGTTCCCTAGCATCTGTACGTTCGTCCCGTTTCTATGCGCTCCAGCTTGTTGTGGAAGTCCGGAAGGTTGTCTGCCTTCCTTTTCGGAGTGAGGACGGGCAACCACTGGCGGTACCCTTGGCCAATCGCTGATATTACTGAACAGATAGGGATATGAGACACCCGCACAAATACGGCCGCGCATTGAAGGTCACATTCTCCTTCACTTACCTACTTGACGCCACGGCTGCGGTCGTTGGCATACTAATGTTTGGTGACGACGTTATGGATGCCAGTAAGTCAAATTAGGCGAAACTCTTTCCTTCATCAAACGACCTCCCATGTTATGTCATTAGTATTATGGGCTCGGTCATAAGGCTCCTCTGTTGCAAACTTGCAACTACTATTTTCCACCTGCTGACTGAAAGCTAGTAACTTCCAATATCCTAACCACGTCTGGGTACCCACAGGCGATATCGTATATTCTCTGCGGCGCCATTGCAATCATTCCATTGACCAAGATCCCACTCAACGCGAGACCGATTGTTGCGACTCTGGAGGTGTTACTGGGCGTACACCAGCAGGCCCTTGCCGAGTCGTCTACCATAGTCGGCATGTCCAGCTACTTCAGGGGCATAGCCAAGATTGTTATCCGCATTGTGACCATCTTGATGTTTTTGGCCATCTCAATCGCCTTCCCAGCCTTCGACAGCATCATGGCATTCATGGGCTCTGCACTCTGCTTCACCATCTGCGTTACGTGAGTCGGACACACCATCGGCGCTTCCCGTTTCCCGTTTCCCGTTTCCCGTTTCCAGTTTCCCGTTTCCAGTTTCCCGTTTCCCGTCTCCCCCTTCCCCTTCCTCTTTCTTGCCCCCTTCTCTCAGGTTCCTTCCCGTCCCCTTAGGGGGCAACAGACGCATCTGCTATCCGTTGACTGATGAATCTCCTGCAGCTTGCCCTTATCCTTCTACTTAAAGCTCTTTGGCAGAGACATCTCACAGCTCAACAGGGCTTCTATATACGTTTTGCTTGCTATATCTATTATCCTTTCGATCATCGGCACTATTTTCTCCTTCCTCCCACGGTCTTTATTCGAGTAACGACAATCGTTGCGATGCCATTGATGTGTTGGCACTCTCGAGAGATCTGTCAGAGCAGCAGGGAGCGCGAGGATAGAGAAGGGGGGGGGGTAGGGGAAGGCAATCGGCACAGGAAAAGGAAAACGCAAAACGGCATTTGCTTAACCGTTTACAAGATTTCGACCACACCACCAGCCGGCCGACGCACAAAGTCACAAGATACTTCGTCTATACATCTCTGATGCCTGGCCCCGGTCGTGCATCCTTCCCACTCCTCGCAAACTGTGAAGCCGCTGTGACCCATTTTCGAAGATGCTGCTTCCCCCCATCCCCTCCATTTCAAAGTTCCTGGCTTCTCCTGCTTCATTTTCCGCCTATGTTCCCTGTGTCGTCCTGCACGCATAGGTCACCAGGTATTCTCACATCTTCCTGCTTGCTCTCGTTGTTCACACAAAATGAATGTGTTTGACGAATTGGATCTTTCTTCTCTTGATCTCGAGTTCCTTGGAGAGTCTGACGGCAGTGATGATGACGGAGACGAAGATGCTTTGCTCGCGGAGTCGACCAAGGATAGGAGAGAGCATGTGAGGAAGATATGGTACAGGTCTGTCTGTCTCGATTTATTGAGCTGCTTCGTCCATGGAACCCGGTCAAGCGATTTAATTCTGGCGGCTTCCCCGGCTCGTTTCCAGGAGCAAAGAAAGTTCAATCGTGTTATGTAGTCCGTATCTAATTGGTGCTCTGCAGATTCTGGACGGTTGCGAAGCAGGACCCGGAAGAGATTTGGATCAACTTATGCCAACCAAGGAAGGCTGTGCGTGCCACGAAACTCTGCGAGGCCTTTCTCCATACCTATGCCACGAGGACGAGGAAGCGGCGGATCTGCCTCGGGCCAGAAGAATATGAGGTGCGGCGAAGTGTCACTACGGCGGCTACCCTTCTTCTGTGCTGGAGATCGCTGGTCACCGAATTCGATCAGACGCTTCTTGCACAGAAGAGGCGCGAGGACCCGGACAACACGGAGAAGTGGAGCTTGAAGTTCAAAGATGGGTTTCTGAAAGGCAAGGGCCAGGGGCCCGTTGCTAATGTTGCCAGAGTGCGTTTGTGCTCGCTTCCCCCCCCCCCCTTCATGCCGAGACACGACATATCTCGGGCTGGACCCCTACTGATATTGTTTCCGGTAGTGGATCGCTGCCCACGCCGAGGACATGGGACTTACGCGCGAGCAAACGTTCGTCAAGAAAGAAGCTACAGCGGAAGACGTCTCCTTAGTGTTGAGAACTCTATGGACGCGCGCTGAAGATATACCGTGCGACCCAGTTACCCGGGTATCCTTCCACAACACTCTCCTGCTCGGCGCCATCTGTGGCTTCCGCCCAGGCGTCCTCGAGAATCTGAAGTACCGGCAGGTCACTATTTTAGTCCTGCGGGACCCCAAAACCCAGCGGAAGAGACTCGTCGCCAGCTTCACTATTCGCCAGAATAAGCAGCGTGCTGGCGCCATTCGGCGGGATCAGTCCAACGTGTAAGCTGATCTCTTATCCGTACGCGTCTCGTTGCCATATGCTGACGCCTCCAGCCTCGAACTTTCCGTAACGCTCGTCCCGCAGAAGATATTCTGCCCTGTCAGCCTTGTGGTTGCGCGGGCGTTGGCAGATGACGCCTTCGACCCTTCGTTTGATTCGGTCCACTCGCTGCTGAGTCGGCCCGACCTGGAGCACACACAGTGCATCCAGCTGAAGTGGAAGGATGAAGCTCTCGACAGGGAGATCTTTCCACTCACGTACAATCGCTTTGGGGAGTTGTGGAGGCGTACGATTATTGTTGCGGGTTACCCGGAGCGCATACGTCCTTACGCCATTCGCGTCGGGGCAGGGAGCAGATTAGACGGTAGCTGTCCCCTTTATCTGACCGTCCACCTTGGCTGCTGTCGTTACAAATCTGACAGAGAATGTCTTACAGGTATGTTCACGCACGCGCTTCGAAACTATATCATGTCGCACACAAGTGGTGTCTTTAGCCGCAGCTACCAAACTAGACACATCAGGGAGAACCTTATGGCAGCTCTGACACCCGAGACCGACCGCGACAAAGAACTCTTTCAGCTGTTGCGCCAGGCGTGTTTAAGGTGCGATAACGCGGCTCCCATCTACCCGACCAGGGACGATATAAATCGGTAGGAGCAGACCCGGAAAGACTTGCGCAACTTGCGCGAGAGCAGCGACGGAGCCAAGTCCAGCAAGCGGCAGTAAATCATCAACCGATTGTCACAGCTCCAGGTCGACAAAAGGAGGACGGCTTACTTCAAAGAAGCCGAGAGACGGAGAGCCCTTGGGGTGTCGACCGCCGATCTGGCGCAGGGTAGGGCCCGTAATCTGCGGCACTGCTTCCAGAGGAACGCAGCCGTAGCCGAGGCAATTGGAGACTTCCTTGAGCGAGAACAGGACGGCCGCAGTGACGACGCGTCGACTGAGTATATAGGCAAGCTGGTTGTATATCTTGAAAATAGGCCTGTCGAGTCGCAGATATCCCTAAAGACTCCCCTAACGTGCTTTCTCTACCTACAGTCTATTGCTAAAGGCAAAGCTATCTTGGGAACTTGGAAGAAGGTGTGGCAGTATACTTGCCGGAAATATAGCACTAGTTACCCCTTTCTCTGTCCCAAATAAATATGCCTGGGACTTGATGGCTACATTATAAGTAATCTAAGCGAGTAGAGCGGCTATGTATACAAGCAGTATGCTAAAGGAAAGAACGAGCCGCCGTAATGCCTATTAGGCTGTGGAACCTATGTTATCCGGTCTGCCCTAAATATTTACTACTACTCTTATTATACGCCTAACTTAACCTTTGCTGTGCCTTTTTTCTATCTTAAGTGCCGCTGCCTAGGACTTGGAGACTGTATAATAGGCAACTCTGCTGGCTGGATTAACTATGTCGAGTAGTATTACGACCCTAAATACGCGCTATATTTAAAGGAAGGCACTACTATGTACAGATGCCTCCTGTATAATCTAGGCCAGGGCTATGCGATCTTGTTAGCTCTGTTAAGGCATATAATAGTATATTACATTGCCGAGAAGCTAATTTTTGCCAGCACTTTCCTGTATCTTAAATGCTGCTGCCTAGAGTAGGCCAATTGCTTTATATATAGTCTGTCTAAATAAAGTAGTTATGTAGCAAGTTTCTATAGGTATAAATATACTTCTAGTCTGCTACTATTATTAATCTGCTGCCTTCTATATAATAAGTTAGTAATTAACTTAAAGTATTATATCTTATAGGTATACTTTAATATAAGGCTCTTCTTACAGCTATTTATATATTCTAAGTATACTAGGCTTAGCCAAAAGGTAGAAGATAATTATATAACTAGTATGCCCTAGATATATAATTATAACGTATAGTAAAGCTACTCTACAGCCGTCTACTCTAAGACGGCCCCTAGGATAGGCCTAAAGGAGTATACATAGTGTCTTGTCTGTAACTAATTCTTTAATAATATGCCTAAATACTTTGGCAGGATGTATATTTGCAAAGGTCTCTTCTCTAAACCGTTCTGCTGCCCGGAGTATGCCAGAGAGGGAATGGCTAAAGGTAACGGCGGGCCTCTGATTAGTACCCGTAAGGAGTGGAATATCCACTACGAGGCCATTTACAACGATACATTGCCGTCTACGGCCGGAGTTAGTCTTGGGTTAATGCGGAAGAGGCAGCGCGGGAGAGATGATGCCTACGATACTAAAGATCCGTCACGGAAGCGCAGTATACTCTCGCGAGAGGGTAGTGTTCCTCCGATTGACCCTGCCTTATTCTAGCATGTCGTCTATGAGGCACGTCCACATATCGCCCAAGATGCGGGCCTGAAAGGACGCGACGGGGAGGCAATACGATGCGTGCGAAGACGCGAGACAAAAGAAATATGTGCAACGTTGGCACCAAGGGGACCCGTTCGGGTGACCCTGACAGACCGGATCGGATGCCACGACGCAGGCGAGTTTGTCTGCACCTTGTACCGGAAGCGTCGTCTCCAGCATGGCCTTGCTACGGCGTGACCATGAGGGGACATTCAAGGAAGGGCAGGATCCTCCCTGGATTCATCCTCGCGTCTTGCACGTCCGAAGCTATCCCTAGGTTGTTTGCTACCCTGGGTGTTGTGGGAAATGTAGCATATCACTATCAGGAGAAAGTGCGTGTTATATCACGTGAGTGGCATAGCGGCCGTCACGATGGAGCTGCAACAAGTAGGCCAAGGGGCGCTGATGAGTATTCTCTCGTGCGATTACATGGACCGGCTCATATTGAAACTTTCGTTGCTAAATTTGTGTGTACATTCTGGCTTCATCCGCAATACCGATCTCGAGATTGTTTCCCCACAAGGTATCGTCGAGCAGAAGGACTTTGACCAACAAGGCCAGTCAGTACCCTTAAGTGTAGAGAGGTGGTCCCAAGAGGTATTTCAAGAGGCGGAAGGCAACGGGCAGTGATTGAGGACCTTGTGACCCAAAATATTATGTGAGCTATTTGCAGGCTCCACTTCTTTTATAAACAGACTGACAGCTCTGACTTGGCCACAAAGCGGATGGGTTTCCTCTGGCAATTGACAAGCTCGTGCTTTTTCTCTTTAAGGACTAATAGTCCGCCGGCGCGTAATAACAAGACTGCTGCTGTGAAGACTGAAGGCCTTCATTATAGGTAGTCGGCGCGGGCGGGCTGGTTGTGACGGTTAATTATGTATTCCCACGGCATATAAGTGGGCGGCTGGCAGTAGGAGCAGTCCTCTTAGCTTTGGAACTCGTAGTGGGTAAACTGTGGTAGGCAGCGGTGCTGGGTCCGGGTATATGTGGGATACCAGAAGGCGGCCTGACCATACCAGTGACTATATGCAAACTCTATCTAGATATATCTGTTAGTTTGTAGAGTCTTGTATGTAGTGGGGGGGGAAAAGGGCTTGTTAAGGCCAAGGCTTACTTTATTGTATTTATATATGGTGCCAATAAACCTAAAAATATATTTTGCTTAAAAAGTAAGGCTGTGGCGGATATCTTGCCGGGCTACTATATACTTGGCTATAGATGTACCGTTCTTTTTAAATTTGCCTTAGCATGTAGATAATTTGCATGATGGGTTTCAGTCTTTACGACAGCCTAGGGCAGCCGTAGCTGTAGACAAACCGGGGCCAAGTTTGTATTGCGTTAGGTAGTAAACCCAAGATAATATTGGGGGAGTCTAGCTATGGGTAATAGACTGCAGTCTGTTGCAGCGCTTTGAGAAAATTAGGTCTGGACGTGCTTTTTCTCAGATTAGAAGGTGTCTGGAGGGGTATAGCAGTATGTAGGTTTGTAGATAATGCGATCTAATCTAATGTTTACGTTTATATTGTAGTTTTGGCGTGTATTAGTTAAAAGGAACCTTAGATATAAGGAAGAAAATATGTGCCCTCTTGTTACAGCTTTTGCCAAATAGTATAGGTAGGTAGGCGGGCTGGGTGATACATGGCTGCATGCCGTTCCCCTGGTAGCGTCAATTATAGTGTAAGCCCTACATTTAGGGAGTAGACCAATATCTATGTATATGCTACTTGCCGACAATCTAGGCAGTAGCGTCAATTATAGTGCCTGCCCCACATTTAGGAAACAGACCAATATTTACCTAGGTACTTAGTACTTAGCCGGTTGCTAGTCTGGTAAGGTAGTACCATATAGTTTGGTGCCAACCTTGAAAGTCGTGACCACTGCAGACAAATCCACCTTCCTCATCAAGCTCGAGACCAATATTAAAACTCTCCTCTCTCTTTATAGCAAATATGGCGCCTTCTCCTTCTTCTACTCTCTAATTTTCTAATCGTGTTAACATTTATATATTTAAAGCAGACTTTTCTTAATAAAGAAAGAGACGTATATCTATAAAGATAATAGTAAAAGTTATTACCATCTATTGAGAACGAGATACCACAACTCTAGGGTGTCTTGGTCTACCACAAAGCCTTAGCTTTACAGCCTGGCGACAATGGCGCGGCGGCTATGAGAGAAGACTTTGTGACGAGTAGGGCGGGCAAAAGAATGAAGGAAATATAAGAGAAAGCATATGCACGCAACGTCTAGGAGAACGGTACGGCTCTGATCAGAGAGGTATAGTTATTACAATAATTTTTAAAAGTATAGTTGAGAGGAGGATTGATTTCTTTCTAAGCTTTGAAAACGACAGATATTGTGGAGGTACTTATACCTGCCACGAAACCAAAATTTAACGCACCGGAACTAAAATTCACCGCGCCCCAGAACACTATTGTAATGATCAAGGTTTCCTGGGTCCTCTAAATCGTAGATCGGGGTTTATGTCTAAGATACGTAATAAGGTGGTTAATTAAGCAATAAGGTTTCTAATAATAATTACAAGCTAATAAAAGCTATTTGAGGGTAAATACTTAGATTGACTGTTAAAAAGCTATCCTATCTTAATGCTAGCT